>SJYT01037050.1:78015-115692 GCA_006410635.1 Cephalophus harveyi | reverse complement strand
GTCAGCAAAGTAATGTCTCTGCTTTTGAATATGCTATCTAGGTTGGTCATAACTTTTCTTCCAAGAAGTAAGTATCTTTTAATTTCATGGCTGCAGTCACCATCTGCAGTGATTTTGGAGCCCCCAAAAATAAAGTCTGACACTGTTTCCACTGTTTCCTTATCTATTTCCCATGAAGTGATGGAACCGGATGCCATGATCTTCATTTTCTGAATGTTGAGCTTTAAGCCAACCTTTTTGCTTTCCTCTTTCACTTTCATCAAGAGGCTTTTTAGTTCCTCTTCATTTTCTGCCATAAGGTTGGTGTCATCTGCATATCTGAGGTTATTGACATTTCTCCCATCAATCTTGATTCCAACTTGTGTTTCTTCCAGTACAGCGTTGCTCATGATGTACTCTGCCTATAAGTTAAATAAGCAGGGTGACAATATACAGCCTTGATGCACTCCTTTTCCTATTTGGAACCAGTTTATTGTTCCATGTCTGGGGCTAACTGTTGCTTTTTTACCAGCAGACAGATTTCTCAGGAGGCAGGTACGGTGGTGTGGTATTCCCGTCTCTTTCAGAATTTTCCACAGTTTGTTTTGATCCACACAGTCAAAGGCCTTGGCATAGTCAATAAAGCAGAAGTAAATGTTTTCTGGAACTCTCTTTGCTTTTTCCATGATCCAGCGGATGTTGGCAATTTGATCTCTGGTTCCTCTGCCTTTCCTAAATCCAGCTTGAACATCTGGAAGTTCATGGCTCACATATTGTTGAAGCCTGGTTTGGAGAATTTTGAAGATTACTTTCCTAGCGTGTGAATGAGTGCAATTGTGCAGTAGTTTGAACATTCTTTGGTATTGCCTTTCTTTGGGATTGGAATGAAAACTGATCTTTTCTAGTCTTGTGGCCACTGCTGAGTTTTCCAAATTTGCTACCATATTGAGTGCAACACTTTAACTGCATCATCTTTCAGGATTTGAAATAGCTCAACTGGAATTCCATCACTTTTGACACTAATTAATATTAAATGTTTATAAATATTGATCCCTAAATTCATTTGTTATCAATTTAATCTTCATGGAATTTGAATGGCTGCCTTACAAGAAATTCAGGTCCCACATATCTAAAATTGTCCATAGAAAAGAAAAGAATATCACTGCTCATTAGAGAGGACTGTGGAGAAAATGACTATTATCTCATTGGATCTTGCTGGAAGTCCCCATTATCACTAATACTTTATTATTCGAGAATACATAGGAGTATTTTTTTTTCTTCTTATCTTTCTTCTTTCATAGGGAAATATTTATTATCTTGGATCATAAAGAGTATCTAATATATTAAATCACATATTCCTTTTTGGTTTTTAAAGGTATAGAACATTAGTTTATTCCTACTTGGAAATAGGTTAATATTGGAAAAGGAAAGTTCAAATAAACCTACCTGAAACATCTTTCAAAAGTTTAAAAGAATATGGTAGCTATCTTTAAAAGAGCCAGTCTTCTCCTTATTTCTTTTATAATTCCAGGATTATAAAAGCACAAGAGGTTTCCAGATAAAAATCACATTTTGCTGCTTCTCTTACTGCTACCTGTGGCCCTGCAACCAGTCTATGTAATGGAAGTGGAAGGGATGGGGCATATTCTGAACAACATTCTCCTGAGAAACAGCTTGACTCTCATGTCCTCTATTCCCTGTTCACAATTTGTACAGAAGATAGGAACCAGGTTTTTACCATGCAGGGGGAACTCATGGGGATGGTAGATTAAGACATAGAGAAACCTAAGCCTCAGAATGACAGCAACACACTCAGTAGAATGATGAAAATTTGGAAAGGCTGATAGTATCAAATGTTGGTGAAGATGTGGAGTATTGACAACTCCTATGCATTGTGTGTGGGAGGGTATAATGGTCAAATCATTTTAGAGAGTTCTTCAGCAGTTTCTTATAAAATTAAACACATACCTGCCCTAAGACCCAGCAATTGCATACCTAGGTTTTTATACAAAAGAAATAAGAAGATGGGCACAGAGGAGAATATAGAGGTTTAGTTTAATGACCACAGTTTCTTCTTGGTATGATGAAAACATTTTGAAATGATTGTGGTGATTGTAGTACAACTCTGTGAATGTACTTAATGCTACTGAATTGTACATCTAAGATGATTAAAATGTAAAATTAATGTTATGTATAAACTTCCTGATGTTGAAGCTGATTTTAGAAAAGGCAGAAGAACCAGAGATCAAATTGCCAACATCCACTGGATCATGGAAAAAGCAAGAGAGTTCCAGAAAAATATCTATTTCTGCTTTATTGAGTATGCCAAAGCCTTTGACTGTGTGGATCACAATAAACTATGGAAAATTCTGAGAGAGATGGGAATACCAGGCCACCTGACCTGCCTCTTGAGAAACCTGTATGCATGTCAGGAAGCAACAGTTAGAAATGGATATGGAACAACAGACTGGTTCCAAATAGGAAAAGGCATACGTCAAGGCTGTATATTGTCACCCTGCTTATTTAACTTATATGCAGAGTACATCATGAGAAACGCTGGACTGGAAGAAGCACAAGCTGGAATCAAGATTGATGGGAGAAATATCAATAACCTCAGATATGCAGATGACACCACCCTTATGGCAGAAAGTGAAGAGGAGCTAAAAAGCCTCTTGATGAAAGTGAAAGAGGAGAGCGAAAAAGTTAGCTTGAAGCTCAACAGAAAATGAAGATCATGGCATCCAGTCCCATCACTTCATGGGAAATAGATGGGGAAACAGTGTCACAAGCTGGAATCAAGATTGACAGGAGAAATATCAATAACCTCAGATATGCAGATGACACCACCCTTATGGCAGAAAGTGAAGAGGAGCTAAAAAGCCTCTTGATGAAAGTGAAAGAGGAGAGCGAAAAAGTTAGCTTGAAGCTCAACAGAAAATGAAGATCATGGCATCCAGTCCCATCACTTCATGGGAAATAGATGGGGAAACAGTGGAAACAGTGTCAGATAAAAAACAGTGTCAGATATTTTTTGGGGGTCCAAAATCACTGCAGATGGTGACTGCAGCCATGAAGTTAAAAGATGCTTGGAAGAAAAGTTATGACCAACCTAGATAGCATATTCAAAAGCAGAGACATTACTTTGCCGACTAAGGTCCATCTAGTCAAAGCTATGGTTTTTCCTGTGGTCATGTATGGTGTGAGAGTTGGACTGTGAAGAAAGCTGAGCACCGAAGAATTGATGCTTTTGAACTGTGGTCTTGGGGAAGACTCTTGAGAGTCCCTTGGCCTGCAAGGAGATCCAACCAGTCCATTCTGAAGGAGATCAGCCCTGGGATTTCTTTGGAAAGAATGATGCTAAAGTTGAAACTCTAGTACTTTGGCCACCTAATGCGAAGAGCTGACTAATTGGAAAAGACTGCTGGGAGGGATTGGGGGCAGGAGAAGAAGGGGACGATAGAGGATGTGATGGCTGGATGGCATCACTGACTCAATGGACGTGAATCTGAGTGAACTCCAGGAGCTGGTGATAGACAGGGAGGCCTGGAGTGCTGTGATTCATGGGGTTGCAAAGAATCGCACATGACTGAGCGACTGAACTGAACTGAACTGAACTGATATCTCGTTACGATAAGAAAATATATCCCTAGAAAGACTTCTACAGAAATTCCCTTAGTAATTTCACTCATAATAATGCAAAACAAAATACAATCAAAACATCTATCAAAAATTGAATAGCAAAGATACTCTCAACAACTCACAAACAGTATGGGTTTCCAAATAGGGTTGGCAAATTACAATCAACTGGACAAATCTGGCCTGGGGCTTATATTTATACAACTTGAATTCCACAGATGGCCTTTATATTTTTAAAGAGTTATACTTTTTTTTAAAGTTAATTACATAATAGAGACAAGTGTGTGACCAGCAAAATCTCAGATATTACCGTATGACTTTTACATAAAACTACCAACTTGATTTAGAAGGTAACTACTCAGCAATAAAAAGAGCACATTACTCAAACAGGCAACACTGAGGCCAGGCACAAAAGATATATATTCCATGGTTCAATTCATATGAAGCTATAGATAAGAGCAAATAAATGTATTTAACATCAACAAATGTGATTAAATTGATAATGCATGTCTCCCAATGTGACCTTCTGAAAAGGATAAAAAAAATAATTATATGATATTAGTGCCAGAAATGCACAATCAAAATTTAATCATCAGAATACATAAGTAAGCAAAATTTGAGGGGCATTTTACAGAAAAACTGGCTCTGATTCCTCAAAACTATCAATGCTATGAAACACAAATAAGGACTAGAGATTTATTTGTTTCAAAGTAACAAAAAGATTATGATTATTAAATTCAATGTGTGACATAAAAATACATTCAATTCTATTTATTAGAGAAATGCAAATCAAAACTACAATGAGGTACCACCTCATTCTGATCAGAATGGCCATCGTTAAAATTTCTTCATGTAACAAATACTGGAGAGGGTGTAGAGAAAAGAGAACTCTCCTACACTACTGGTGGGAATGTAGTTGGTGCAGCCATAGTGTAAAACAGTAGAAAGGTTTCTCAGAAAACTAAAAATGAAGCTGCCATATGATTCAGTAGTCTCACTCACGAGCATATATCCAGACGAAACTGGACATATGAACACCCCAATACTTTGGCCGCCTGATGCGAATAACTGACTCATTTGAAAAGACCCTGATACTGGGAAAGATTGAGGGCAGGAGGAAAAGGGGACGACAGAGGATTAGATGGTTGGATGGTATCACCGACTCAATGGACATAGGTTTGGGTGAATTCTGGGAGTTAGGGATGGACAAGGAAGCCTGGCATGCTGCAGTTCACGGGGTCACAGAGAGTTGGACATGACTTAATGATTGAATTGAACTGAACTGATGTTCACAACAGCACTCTTTACAATAGCCAAGACATGGAAACAACTTAAATGTCCATAGATAGATGAATGGATAAGAAGATGTGGTATATTTTATATATATAATGGAATACTACTCAGTCATAAAAATAATGAAATAATGTCATTTGAAGCAATAATGGATACTACTAGAGATTATTGTACTAAGTGCAGTAAATCATAAAAAAAAAAGGCAAACACCATATGATATTACTAATATGTAGAATCTTATATATGAAACAAATTTATCTATGAAACAGAATCAAGGACATAGAGAATAGACTACTGGTTGCCAAAGTGAAGGAGATGGGAGGGTTGGTATTAGGAATTTGGGATTAGTGGATACAAACTAGTATATATAGAATAGATAAACAAGGTCCGACTCTATAGCACAGGGAACTATATTCAATAACCTGTGATAATCCATAATGAAAAAGAATATGAAAACAATGAATCATTCTGTGCAGGGCCACCCGAGATTGACAGGTCATAATGATTAATTCTGACAAAATACAGTCCACTAAAGGAGGAAATGACTACCCTTCATTATTCTTGCCTCGAGAACCCCATGAACAATATGAAAAGGAAAAAAAGATATGACACTGAAAGATGAGCCTCCAGATTGGAAGGTGTCCAATAGTTAATGGGGAAGAGCAGAGGGCAATTAGTAATAGCTACAGAAAGAATGAAGCAGATGGGCCAAAGCAGAAATGATGCTCAGATGTGGACATGTGAAGTCTGATGCTGTAAAGAAGCATATTTCATGGGAACCTGGAATTTCAGTCTATGAATCAAGGTAAATGGAATATGGTCAAGCAGGACATGACAAAATTGAACATTGACATCTTAGGAATCAGTGATCTAAAATGGACAGGAAGAGATGAATTTAATTCAGATGATCATTATATCTACTACTGTGGTAAAGAATTCTTTACAAGAAATGGAGTAACCCCCATAGTCAACAAGAGTCTGATATGATGTACTTGGGTACAACCCAACCCTAAAATAGATGGAATGATCTCAGTCCATTTCCAAGGCAAACCACTCAACATGATAGTAATCCAAGTCTGTGCCCTAACCACTGATGTCTAAGAAGCTGAAGTTGACCAATTCTGTGAAGACCTACAACACATTCTAGAACTAACACCAAAAAGATGTCAAAAGATACCTGTAGTAACAGCAAGTTTGGCTTTGGGGCACAAAATGAAGCAGGGCAAAGGCTAACAGAGTTTTGCCAAGAGAACATACTTGCCATAGCAAATACCATTTTCCAACAGCACAAGAGACTACTGTACACATGGACGTCACCAGATGTTTCTATTTCAATCAGATTCATTATATTTTTTTGCAGCCAAAGATGGAAAATCTCTATATTATCAGCAAAAAAAAAAAATGTGTAAATGACTGTGGCTCAGATCATCAGCTCTTTATTGCAAAATTCAGGCCTAAATTGAATAAAATAGGGAAAACCACTAGGCCAATCGGGAATTACCTAAATCATATCCCCTATGATTTTACCCACTGGTGGCTCAGATGGTAAAAAATCTGCCCACAATGTGAGAGAACTGGGTACAATCCCTCAGTTGGGAAGATCCCCTGAGGAAGGGAATGGCAACCCATTCCAGTATTCTTGCCTGGAAAATCCCAAGGACAGAGGAGCCTGAAGGGCT
Source organism: Cephalophus harveyi (assembly GCA_006410635.1). Classification (NCBI taxonomy): domain Eukaryota; kingdom Metazoa; phylum Chordata; class Mammalia; order Artiodactyla; family Bovidae; genus Cephalophus; species Cephalophus harveyi. The sequence continues at coordinate 109,105 of SJYT01037050.1, read as the reverse complement.
ACAGTCCATGAAGTCACAAAAATCAGGCATGACTGAGTGACTAATGCTTTCACTTATAATTACACAAAGGAAGTGATGAATAGATTGAAGAGATTAGATCTCATAGACAGAGTGCTTGAAGAACTATGGATGGAAGTTTGTAACACTGTAGAGGCTGTGGTGACCAAAATAGTCCCCAGAAAAAGAAATGCAATAAGGTAAGGCCTTACAAATAGCTGAGAAAAAAAGAGAAGTGAAAGGAAAAGGAGGAAGGGAAAGATAAACCTAACTGAATGCAGAGTTCCAGAGAATAGCAAAGAGAGATAAGAAAGTCTTCTTAAACGAACAGTGTAAAGAAACAGAGGAAAACAATAAAATGGGAAAGATTAGAGGTCTATTCAAGAAAATTAGATATATAAAGGGAACTTTCATACAAAGATGGGCATGATAAAGGACAAAAATGGTAAAGACCTAACAGAAACAGAAAATGTTAAGAAGAGATGGCAAGTATACACAGTTGAACTATACAGAAAAGGACTTAATGACCCAAACAACCATGATGGTGTGGTTACTCTCCTAGATTCATCCTGGAGTGGAAGGTCAAGTGGGCCTTAGGAAGCATTAGTATGAACAAAGCTAGTGGAGGTGACAGAATTCCAGCTAAGCTTTTTCAAATCCTAAAAGATGATGCTGTTAAAGTGCTGCACTCACTATATCAGCAAAATTTGGAAAGATCATCAGTGGCCACAGGACTAGAAAAGGTCAGTATTTACATAATCCCAAAGAAAGGCAATGCCAAATAATGTTCCAATTACAATTGTACTCATTTCACACGTTAGTAAGCTTATGCTCATAATCCTTTAGGTTAGGATTCAGCAGTACATAAACTGAGAACTTGCAGATGTACAAGCTGAGTGTCAAAGAGGCAGAGGAACCAGAGATCAAATTGCCAACATTTGTGGGATCATGGAGAAAGCAAGGGAATTCCTGAAAAACATCTATTTCTGCTTTATTGACTATGCTAAATCCTTTGACTGTGTGGATCACAAAAACTGGAAAATTCTTAAAGAGAAGGGAGTATAGCAGATCACCTTACCTGTCTCTTGAGAAACCTATATGTGGTCAAAAAGCAACAGTTAGAACCAGACTTGAAAAAACTGGTTCAAAATTGGGAAAGAAGTAGGCCAAGACTGTATACTGGCATCGTAACTTTATTTAACTTATATGGAGAGTACATCATGTGAAATGCCTGGCTGAATGAATCACAGGCTGGAATCAAGGTCACTAGGAGAAATAACAACCTCAGCTATGCAAATGAAACCACCCTGATGGCAGAAAATGAAGGGCAACTAAAGAACCTCTTGATGAGGGTGAAAGATGAGAGTGAAAAAGCTGATTGAAACTCAACTATAAAAAAAACTAAGATCTATTTGCCATCATTTCATGGCAAATAGAAGGGGTAAAAAGTAGAAAGAGTGACAAATTTTATTTTCTTAGTGTCCAAAATCACTGTGGACAAGGACTGTGGCCATGAAAGTAAGATGTTTGCCCCTTCGAAAGAAAGCTATGACAAGCCTAGGCAGCAAATAATCTAGGGCCTATATATAGAGTAAAGTAAGTCAAAAAGAGAAACACAAATCTCATATACTAACAAATATATATGGAAACTAGAAAGATGTTACTCATGAAATTATTTGCAGGGCATCAGTGGAGACTTAGACATAGAGAACAGATTTATAGGCATGGTATGGGGGAAGGGGGCAGAAGGAGGGGGGAATGTATGGAGAGAGTAACATGGAAGTTACACTGCCTTATGTAAAATAAATAGCCAATGGGAATTTCCTGTATGACTCAGGGAACTCAAATCAGAGCTCTGTAACAACCTAGAGGGGTGGGATGGGGGGCGGAGATGGGAGGGTGGTTCAAGAGGGAGGGTACATATGTATACCTCTGGTTGATTCATGTTGTTGTTTGGCAGAAACCAACCCAATTCTTTAAAGCAATTATCCTTCAGTTAAATAAATAAATTTTTTTTAAAGCAGAAAAATCACTTTGCCAACAAAGGTCAGTGTAGACATATCTATCCTTTTACCAGTAGTCATGCACAGATTTGAGAATTGGAACATAAAGAAGGCTGAGTGCCAAGAAACTGATGCTTTCATCAGTTCTTCAGTGGTGTTGAAGAAGACTCTTGAGAGTCCGTTGGACAACAAGGAGATCAAACCAGTCAACCCTAAAGGAAATCAACCCTGAATATTCATTGAAAGGACTGATGCTGAAGCTCCAATACTTTGGCCACCTGATGTAAAGAGCTGACTCACTGGAAAAGACCCTGATGCTGGGAAAGACTGACAGCAAAAGGAGAAGTGGGCAGCAGAGAATAAGATAGTCAGATACCATCATTGATTCAATGGACATGAATCTGAACAAATTCCTGGAGATAGTGGAGGATGGAGGAGCCTGGGGTGCTGCAGTCCATCGGGCTACAAAGAGTCAAATATTACTTAGCAACTGAACAACAACAAAACTGTATAACTGGGTTATTTTGCTATACAACAATAATTAACACAATATTGTAATTCAACTATATTTCAATAAAAATAAATTAGAAAATAAATGCAATGGGTGACTAGAGGAAAATGGTATAAATTAATTTAATGGAATAATTGGAAAATCTTGCTTAATAAATCAGAGATGTTTTTATATGCATCATTATTAATATATTTTCAAATATATTAAAGATAAGAGACTATTTTTTTGGTTGTTTATCTCATTATTCTTTTTTTAATATAAATTTACTTTAATTGGACTCTGTGGGAGAGGGAGAGGGTGGGATAATTTGGGAGAATGGTATTGAAACATGTATAATATCATATTTTTTAAACATCAACCTTTAAACAATAACATACTGGGCACTACAAACTTATTTTAAAAAGTACCCACATAAAATTCTTTATTTGAAGGAAACTAAACTCAATTCTGGACTTCCCTGGGAGCTCAGCTGGTAAAGAATCTACCTGCAATGCAGGAGACCCTGGGTTGATTCCTGGGTTCAGAAGATCCCCTGGCGAAGGAATAGGCTACCCATTGCAGTATTCTTGGGCTTCCCTGGTGGCTCAGACAGCAAAGAATCTGCCTGCAATGGAGAAGACCTGGCTTCAGTCCCTGGGTTGGGAAGATAACCTGGAGGGGGCATGGCATTCAGGCCAATATTCTTGCCTAGAGAATCCCCATGGACAAAGGAGCCTGGCGAGCTACAGTCCATGGTATCACAAAAAGTCAGACATGACTGAGTGACTAAGGGCAGAGCACAAACATAATCCTAATTATAAAACTGTGAGTTAGAGATTACATTACTGACTTTGTAATTCAAACAGATTAAATTGTTATGGCTCTTACTGCTCTAGATAGTAGCAAAGGGCCCGATTTATGTTTTATTGCTTTTCTCTTCATTTTATAAGCTTTGTGACAGGAATTAGGTTTCAGAATTTTAGGGCCTCATGTGTTCTCTGAAAGATAATACTAGATTGTATACCTTTGACCTTTTCCATGTTATACAATTTCACTGAATTGTCACTCTGATCCTTTCCTTTACATGCTCAGCATAAAGTCATAAGATTAATAACAATACAGAAAATACTATTTGGATTAAAAAGTGACTGAAAGCAGATGGTTCAGGCTTGTCTTGTCCAGTGACTTTCTCAGTGTTGATTACTTACTTTGTGATCTAAATAGTACACAGGCTTAAAACAAACCAAACAAAAAGATCAGCCAGTTATTGGAGGAAAATATTCCATTGAGGAGATTTATTAACCTCAATTCATTCAAACAAGTTCGTTACCTGGATCAGTATATAATTTAAACTTTGGGTCCCATAAATACACAATGAAAATTCTGCCACAGTTCACACATACCTGTGATACCAGGAGCTATTATTTATATAAGTAGATACATCCTGTCACCATTAACAAATATTAAGTTCTTGTTACATGCCAGACACTAGAGATAGCAATTTGTAATCCTTCCATTTATAATCTATTTGATCTTATTTATCTGGCAGGTCTGCTGTCTGGAAATTAGAATAAAATCAAAATTACTATCTTAGTTTATTCTCAGGTTTAGAATTCCTGATAATGATATATAGATCCTTAGAATACTCAAAAGTGTTGAGGATATAATGTTAAATAAAATAGACAGCCACTTTTACAGTATCTTTGGTCATTCATCTGCCCAGTGTAGGAGACTGATCCAGATGATGGCTGACAAGCCCTATCAGGTCTCTGATACACTGAGTCTGCTGCAAGGGATCTACACCCATCTCCCAGCTATTCCCTGTCTATCCATGTTCTGTGGCTGAAGGATGAAGAAAAGAGAATATCCCATTCAACTGCTTTTCAGGTAAATATTTATAGACAAACCTGCTTAGCATGGACTATTTAAGTTGTACCAGGTCACAACAGATAACACTGACATAGGAACACAGGGATTGGTGTATTAAAGGTGCTGTCAACTGAGAGGAAAAGTCATCTAAAAGTGAAACATTTTGTAGCTCCCGCTGCTCTGAAAAATATATTAATTAGCTAAAGAAGTAACTGAAAATCAGAAATAAATATCTCTTTAATTAACCTTCAGCACTCCCAAATAAGAGGGTATATTAATAACAGAAATCAAAAATATTATGTTAATAAGTTAATATATGTGGGTGCTGTGAATAAAAAATAATCTTGGATCAAGATGTGAAAAAGTTTCTCAATAATCCATTGGTTTCTTTATTATGGAGCTTTATTTTGCATAAAGTCATAGAACTTGTCTACTTATTTATAATTATTTATTTAAAATTAATAAGCATTTGAGTCTCCTATGGTTCAATACCTTACTACCTTATCTCATATCACGATAAGTATTTGAACTCTAATTTGAGGAGCAAAGATGAAGAAAGTAAGATAATGAGATAGAAACTAACTTAACCAAAGTAAATAGCATCTACCTGAAATAGAGCTCAAAATTCTACTGAGTGGTTTTCCTAATAATGAGTGGTAAGTCATTATTATGTAGAAGGTAAGCAATGGAGAATATCTGAAAGGAGACTAGAAGCTATATGAAAAAATGTATTATGTGTTCACTAATATATGGTTGAAATCACTCCTTAACTGTTACTAGGATAAATTATTCATGAAGACATTGATAATAGATGACATATATTTTCATTTTCTCCAGATATAACAGAATGCTTTATATCTAAGATATAGCTGTTTGGGATAGTTCTTGATTTTTATTATTTATTGCTGTTTCCTTCCAAAGTTTTACATACTTTAATAAATTGATTTATATTTGGTGGTGATCTCACTAATGTTAAAAAGATTAGCTAATAAACATTATAGAAGTGGCTTTTCTTTTCTCACTACTCTATTTAATAGAAAAGCATTTCCCAGATATATCATTCATTTATGTCAGACTGCCTGAAAGTGATGAGAGAATTATAAGTTCTTAAACATTATTAAGAGCTTTGTTTTTGACAAATTCTCCCTGATTTCTAAAAATGTTTTTAAGAATATAAACATGATCTGAATACATTACAACATGACATTTCAGTTTAGATTCTCACATTCTATTCATTTACCTTACTGTAATAAGTTTTTTAAGCACACTTAGTTATTAAAAGCAAAATTTCCAAATAGTTTTGTTAGCTGGCATTAAACTCACTGTCACATTCAAAGTTTGTTTTAAATTGTAATGGCTCTGACTGTACCCCTAAAACATATGTACCTAATTTAATTTGGGGTTGCAGGAGTAGTGGAGCATCATGACTTAGGTAAAGAAAGAGATTTAGAAAGACATTTGTCATCAAATTAGATCTGCCAGAAATGCCAGGTTTAGAAATAATATCTCAAATCCTCAGTGTTCTTGGATAATAAAATAAATGGTCACTGAAGACAAACAGATAAACTAATAGCAAAGTGTATGAGATCCTCAGGGACAACTTCAAAAAAGTATGTAACAATAATACACAGTCTGTAGATTCAGAGGTAAGGTATTAGAGTAGGGATCAGTTTCCCCTCCAATCCCAAAGAAAGGCAATGCCAAAGAATGTTCAAACTATCTCAAAACTGCATGCATGTCACATGCTAGCAAAATACTGCTCAAAATCCTCCAAACCAGGCTTCAACAACATGTGAACCATGAACTTCCAGATGTTCAAGCTGGATTTAGAAAAGGCAGAGGAACCAGAGATCAAATTGCCAACATCCCTTGGATTATTAAAAAAAAAAAAAAAAAAGAGTTCCAGGAAAAAATAAAATAAAATAAAAAAACCTACTTCTGCTTTGTTGATTACACCAAAGCCTTTGACTGTGTGAATCACAACAAACTGTGGAACATTCATAAAGAGATGGGAATACCAGACCACTTTACCTGCCTCCTGAGAAATCTGTATGCAGGTAAAGGAGTAACAGTTAGCACCAGACATGTTACAACAAACTGGTTCCGAATTGGGAAAGGAGTACATCAAGGCTGTATATTTTCATTCTGCTTATTTAACTTACATGTAGAGTGTATCATGAGAAATGCTTGGCTGGATGAAACATAAGCTGGAATCCAGACTTCCAGGAGAAATATCAATAACCTTAGATATGCAGATGACACCACCCTTATGGCAGAAGACAAAGAACTAAAGAGCCTCTTGATGAAAGTGAAAAAGGAGAGTGAGAAAACTGTCTTAAAACTTAACACTCAGAAAAGTAAGATTATGGCGTCTGTTCCCATCAGTTCATGGTCAATAGATGGAGAAACAATGGAAACAGTGAGAGAGTTTATTTTGGGGGTCTCCAAAATTACTGCAGATGGTGATTGCAGTCATGAAATTAAAAGATGCTTACTCCTTGGAAGAAAAGCTATGACCACCCCAGACAACATATTAGAAAGCAGAGACATTACTTTACCAACAAAGTTCCATCTAGTCAAAGCTATGGTTTTTCCATTAGTCATGTATGAATGTGAAAGTTGGACTATAAAATAAGCTGAGTGCCAAAGAAGTGATTCTTTTAAATTGTGGTGTGGAGAAGACTCCTGAGAGTCCCTTGGTCTGCAAGGAGTTCAAACCAGTCAGCCCTCAAGGAAACCAGTCCTGAATATTCATTGGAAGGATAGATGCTAAAAACTCCAATACCTCAGCCACTTGATGGGAAGAACTGACTCACTGGAAAAGATCACGATGCTGGGAAAGATTGATGGCGGGAGGAGAAGGGGGCGACAGAGGATAAAATAGTTGGATGGCATCACTGACTCAATGGACATGAGTTTGAGTAAGCTTTGGGAGTTGGTGATGGACAGGGAAGCCTGGCATGCTACAGCCCATGGGGTTGCAAAGAGTCAGACAGGACTGAGCAGCTGAATGGAACTGATTCTCTTCTTATTTTGCAAACCATTTAAACCTGTATCTTTGATCTTGTTTGCCCAATTCTCTGGCCACATTTCCAAACCTATTCCTGCTTAACTTCCTCCTAATGTCTGAATAGAAAGTCCTTGTTTGTCCTATCATCTTCTAATGCAGACTGAAATTTTTATCAAACTCTCAGTGCTAACTGCAACTGTCAATTAACAGAGGCACTGAGGGTCTTGTTTAGTATTTTAATGTCAGCTGTTAGTGCTTGTATTCCATGGATATTCTCTCAATAAACTGCTTGAATGAATACCTGGACCTGTTATCATTCAATCAATGACTTTTCTATATTGCTTAATATGAGTTAAAAATGAGCTTCTGAGTAATCAAAACCCAACAAATACTGTCTTAACCAAGTGTGGATTTCTTTGTCTCTCTTAACTGAAAGTAAGGAAGCTGGCATTCCAGAGAGCAAAGTGAACAGTGTCCTCAGGAATCCTGGCTTCTTAATCATTACACTATGCCGTCATGTTGTGTTGCTCTTTTCAAGTTGCATGGACACTGCTGCTAACTAAACAATACCTTTAAAAAGTGAAGAGTTTATTGATTTTACTTAAGATGTCAAGATATAGGCAGGTATAGTGATTTCATAAGATTGTGAACCAATATCTCTTCTCCTTTTTCTGCTCCATTACTATCATCACTTGGCTATTCTCCATCATACTTGCCATGTTTCTGCTACATCTCTGGGTATCATTCTAAGCAGAAAGATGGCAAAAGAAGTGGAAAGACAAAAGCAGCTCATGAACAGAGATAATCCCTTGTCAAAAAGCCTTTTCAGAAATCTTATCTAGCAATTCTTGCTTACAATTTAATGGCTAAAAATAGAACCTGACTCCTGTAAGTGGAACAAAGTTTAGATAGATGAGAATTTTAAAATAGCGATAGCAACCCAGAGGAGAAAAGAAAAATAATGTATATATTCTGTCTTCCATATTTAATCTATTCTAAGACAGTATCTATGGTTCTCTATGATATCTAATGCTTCCTTGTTCTGTTCATAAACATGCACAAACCTCCCTTTAAAACCTTAAACTGAAATTAATAATAATGAAATAATCTATATTCATATTTTTACAAATTTGCTTCAATGCCCAAAACTTAATATGAAAAGTGAGAAAATCTATTGATAATCAAGTAACATGCATTTAATTTTGCACATTTGCAGATACAACTATAGAACTCAAAACAAACTAGATGTTTATCCTATATGTAGAATCCCATCTAGTGTATGAGTCACAAATGCAGACATACACACAATATTGGTGACCAAACTAAATATTTAGCATTACCATTAGTGATGTGATTTTCTATTTGGAATGTCTCTAACTCTGGTTTTCAACAAATTTAAGTGTAATTTCTATAGATTCACACTGAGACCTTTTGATTGTAAAAATTTAATGTTTAGTAAACCTGAGAACAAATCTTTTGTTTATATGCATAATGGAGTTAGACTTTATATACTTTTAAACAAGAATTTCCCTAAATGAATATCCTAAGGAACTTTTGACAGAGAAGGCAATGGCATCTCACTCCAGTACTCTTGCCTGGAAACTCCCATGGATGGAGGAGCCTCGTAGGCTGCAGTCCATGGGGTCTCTGAGTCAGACACGACTGAGCGACTTCACTTTCACTTTTCACTTTCATGCATTGGAGAAGGAAATGGGAACCCACTCCAGTGTTCTTGCCTGGAGAATCCCAGGGATGGCGGAGCCCAATGGGCTGCCGTCTGTGGGGTCACGCAGAGTCGGACACGACTGAAGCGACTTAGCAGCAGCAAGGAACTTTTGAAATGTCACTGGGCTCAAAATAATTCATTTTTTGTGTGGGACTTCTTGCACATTGCTAGCTGTCTAATAGCCCCAAACCCTACATAGTAAATGCCAGCAATGTCCAACAATTTTTGAAATAAAATGTCCCTTATGGAGCTGAACAACCCTCTTGAGTACTACTGGCATATATTAATATAATTTTTTATTAAACAGAATTTTTTTGTCCTAGTGCATGTTTTTCTTTTGCTGTAGTTCGGAATGGTATGATTGAGTTCCTCTCTTTACCCAGCTAAAAATGTTGAGAGTCACACCACACCATTTGCAATCTTCAAATGGCTGACATCTTTACACTTCCTCAAGATACTGTCAAAGCTTCTTCCTCTTTAAGGAGAGCCTTATTCTGCAGTGTTCTGTTTTGCACAAATCTGCTTACTCATAAAAAAATCACATCAAAGCCTTTCCTCTCAACCTCACTGATCAGAAGTATCTGATTTATCAGGCAAATTGCTTGATTTGTTTGAATTTAAGCTTCTTAATTCAGGCAAAAAGGATTATGGCGGTATCTCTAATATATGGTTGACTGTTCTAAATTTTAAATGGATGGTATACTTAAAGGTGCCTAGCACTGTACTTGGTATGTTTCCAATAAATGCCTACTCTAATTATTATCATTACTCTGAGAGCCAAACACATGGTATTATATAGCTCCTTTTTTTTTTTTTTCCACAAAAAGTTATCTTCCTCTTCTAGCTATAAAATCCTTGAAAATGTTAATTTCTCCATCAAGTACATGTTTAGGACAGTGTGTAGCTGATAGCAGACATTCAATAAACGTCTTCTTAAGAGAGATTAAGAGCATACATTGAAGTGAAAGTGTTAGTTGTTGAGCCGTGTGTGACTCTTTGCAACACTAAGGACTGTCTGCTAGGCTCCTCAGTCCATGGAATTCTCCAGGCAAGAATACTGGAGTGGCTTGCCATTTCCTTCTCCAGGGGATCTTTCTGATCCAGGGATAGAACCCAGCCCTCCTGAATTGCAAGCAGATTCTTTACTGTCTGAGCTACCAGGGAAGCCCAAGAAAAGCATATATTAATCCTTACTAATTCATCTCTTTAAATCCACTTCTCCACAATATATGTAAAAGTTCTAGGTTAAAGCTAAATAGTATAAATTAATGTAACCACCATGTGATCATCACCCACATAACTAAGAAAGAGGTAGTTCTGAAGTAGATTTCATTTCCTTTAAGTAGAAAATCTAATACAAATGAGCCATGCTGAATTTTTATTAAAATACCATACTGTATAAAACTACATTATTCCACGAGATTCAACAGAAGCATCAGGGTGAAAGGAGAACTACTTGATGTACAGAGGAGTTTGGGAATCAGTGAGTTAAATGCAATTAAATACAGTTGAACATATCTCTTCATTGCACGACTTTTCAGAGAATTTTATTTGATAAACTGCATTGTGAGCTCCCAGAGAATGATATGAAAGACATATTTTCCATCTTTTAAGCTAAAAACAATTGCTTTGCTTTTTGTATTTGTTAGCTTGTGCTGCCATAAGAAGAAGATATCACAGACTGTGTGGCTTAAACAGAAATTTATTTTCTTACATTAGGAAACTATTATTGTGATCTCATTTAACATTAATTACCTGCTTAAAAACCCCATTTCCAATAACATCACATTGAGGGTTAAGTCTTCCACACCAGAATTTTGAGGGTACACAATTCAGTTTTTAACACTCATTTTAGAAAAACTTAATTTTTGATTAATGTAAATGTAAGAGTAAATTAAATAAAAATGTAGGAACATTTTGGCTAAAGCCTTTAGCAGAATGAATTTTCTAAAGATACTTCTAAAAATATAGCCCATTCTACATGCTTTTCTTACAATGAGACCTTAATATTCTTCCCACTGAGTATTGAGTTCATGTCCCCCATTCTTGTATTTGGGTAGACTTTGTGACCACTTCAGCCAATGAAGTTTGGCATGAATGATGTCATGACTGAATCCTGAAGCAAATATTTACCCACAGTTCTATTCTCTTGGAACTATGGCCCTAAGAGAAGCCAGCTACCGTGTAGAAACTATAGCTGTCCTGAGGCTCCCATACTGGGAAGAAGCCCAGACTATTGAATGTAAAAACATTATATGGGATGACCTTGAGACTACATAAAGAAAGACATGTCTGAACAGTATCTAGCAGCTCCAGTGCCCTGCCATTTCATATCCAGTCAATATCCAACTGCATTCACATGAGATATTTTGAACCTGAACTGCCCATCTGATCTTTTTCCAAATTATTGACCTACAAAAGTCATGAATGATGATAAAATGATTATCCTTTCTTTAAGAGGCTACGTTTTGGGGTGGTTTTTTATATAACACATACTAACTGAAAAATAACTTAGGTCTTGGACATATGATAATGAATTCAGGTGTCAGGAGAAAATAGGAGAACAAGAATGAATGTTTGAAGAAACATAAATAGAAAGCTGAGCACTGAAGAATTGAAGCTTTTGAACTGTGGTGTTTGGAGAAGATTCTTGAGAGTCCCTTGGACTGCAAGGAGATCCAACCAGTCCATCCTAAAGGAAATCAGTCCTGAATATTCACTGGAAGGACTGATGCTGAAGCTGAGGCTCCAATACTTTGGCCACCTGATGTGAAGAACTGACTCATATTAAAAAACCCTGATGCTGGGAAAGATTGAAGGCAGAAGGAGAAAGGGACAACAGAGGATGAGATGGTTGGATGGTACCACTGACTCAATGGACATGAGTTTGAGGAAACTCTGGAAGTTGGTGATGGACAGGGAGGCCTGGTATGCTGCAGTCCATGGGGTCACACAGAGTTGGACATGACTGACTGACTGAACTGAGCTGAACTGAACTAAACTGAAAGGTTGTAAGATGCTGTTCATGAGGAAATGAAAGAAAGCAAGCAATGAATGCGAGTAGAAGTGATAGATATGTGATCTTTGTTACTGTAGTAGTGGAAAGTTTGCAACACTGATTTCTGCAATGATTTCCTTCACTTAAAAAATGTACAAGTAGGAAATGTACCTAAAAAATTTATTCCTAGCTAGGAAATTTCCAGACAGAATGTGAAAGATACTAGCTGACAACTGATTGACAATATAGAAGGAATATAGACACTTTCTTAGAGTGCCAGGTTCTGAATGAATAAATGAAAGCAAAAAAGAAACCTAGGACTAATACATACACACATACACACACACACACACACACACACACACTGATCAAGCTCTTTGGCTTAAAGACACCATAAGTTTTGAAAATATAAAGCAAATGCTATATAAAATCTGCTGTTTAACCTAGAAAAAGAGGAAAATATATACATGTATCAAAAAAAAAAAAAAAAAACCCAGAAAGTTACAAAAATATTGCAAAATTCATTAAAAAACTTTGGTCACATTTTCAAGAAGAAAAAGTATGTTCTATATGAAACTAGTTTAAGATTAATCAATTTCAAGTTTGAAATCTATATGTCTTTGGCCCAAAGTAGAACAATAGAAACTAATGACTCTTCTACAATATCTGAGGACAGCAAGGAAGCTTTGGGTGAAGACAGAGCTGAAATTGTCAGAGACAGCTAAAATATACACATAGAAAATTAATGAAATGGTTAAAATTTATGTAAAAATAAGAAGTTCCTGTAAAATTCAGAGTAAATGAGAGCCCATGTCTATTCCATCCTGCTTAGGCTAAAGATAAAGATTTTTCTAGAGAGGTGATGTACACTGTCAATCAGGAAGCATACTAAGAGAAGCAAACCAGAAGATTTTAATAGATAACAGGTAGAGGCTGAAACCACTCCCTCAAAGTAATAATTAATTGAATGCTTCCAATAAAAGTACCCCCGAGGCAAAATATTAACAGCTTTATTTTGTCCCTCACATGAAGAAATTCAAAATCCTCTATGATCAGTGAAAAATACGCTAGTCTGCTGGTCAGACATAGACATGGGTCTATGTCTGAAGATGGGCCTCATCTTGGCTCTAAAGGGCAAACCAAAATGTCCAGTGAAAGTTAAAGCGTTAGTCACTCAGTCGTATCTGACTCTTTATGACCCCATGGACTGTAGCCCACCAGGTTCTTCTGTCTATGGAATTCTTCAGGCAAGAATACTGGAGTGGGTTGCCATTTCCTTCTCCAAGGGATCTTCCCAACCCAGGCACTGAACCCAGGTCTCCTGCATTGCGGGCAGACTCTACTGACTAAGACACCAGGAAATTCTATTCTGGTTTTAGGCAACAAGACAGTTACTCATCTAATAATGCAAAAATGACTTGGTTCTTTAATACAAGGGGATGGACTGGGTATGTTAAAGCCTTCAAGCACCAGCCACTTATGCTCTTAAGACTCACCCTTGGAAGAGTGATCACCTCCATCCAATCACCTCTAATCATCTCTCTAAATATGGAGATTGGGGGTTCTAACAGCTCGCTCCTTTCATTCATGCTGAGCACTATCTTTAGGAGAATCTCTTTTGGTTTTCATACTTGAGATCTGCTCTCTATTCATTAAGAAAAAAAAATCATTGAAACCTTTGTCTGATATTTAGCTCTGAATTCTGTTATTAAAAAAAGTACAAAGTGAGACTTCTAGGCAGAATACTTCTGTAGATTTATCTATCTGTTTCAGTTCAGTTCAGTTCAGTCAACCAGTTGTGTCCGACTCTTGGCAACCCCATGAATTGCAGCATGCCAGGCCTCCCTGTCCATCACCAACTCCCAGAGTTCACTCAGACTCACGTCCATCGAGTCAGTCATGCCATCCAGCCATCTTATCCTCTGTCGTCCCCTTCTCCTCCTGCCCCCAATCCCTCCCAGCATCAGAGTCTTTTTCAATGAGTCAACTCTTCACATGAGGTGGCCAAAGTACTGGAGTTTCAGCTTTAGCATCATTCCTTCCAAAGAACACCCAGGGCTGATCTCCCTTAGAATGGTCTGGTTGGATCTCCTTGCAGTCCAAGGGACTGGCAAGAGTCTTCTCAAACACTACAGTTAAGAAGCATCAATTCTTCAGTGCTCAGCTTTCTTCACAGTCCAACTCTCACATCCATACATGACCACTGGAAAAATCATAGCCTTGACTAGATGGAACTTAGTTGGCAAAGTAATGTCTCTGTTTTTGAATATGTTATCTAGGTTGGTCATAACTTTCCTTCCAAGGAGTAAGCATCTTTTAATTTCATGGCTGCAGTCACCATCTGCAGTGATTTTGGAGCCCCCAAAAATAAAGTCTGACACTGTCTCCACTGTTTCCCCATCTATTTCCCACGAAGTGATGAGACCAGGTGCCATGATCTTTGTTTTCTGAATGTTGAGCTTTAAGCCAACTTTTTAACTCTCCTCTTTCACTTTCATCAAGAGGCTTTTTAGATCTTCTTTACTTTCTCCATAAGGGTGGTGTCATCTGCATATCTGAAGTTATTGATATTTCTCCTGGAAATCTTGATTCTAGCTTGTGCTTCTTCCAGCCCAGCATTTCTGTTTAGTTTCCTATAAATCATACATGTAGTAAATAATTTAAAATTTGAATATGTGTCACTTTGCATAAATGTTTCTGTTTTATGTTTTTAAAATGTCCTGTTGCTGTAAAAGTGATTGGAAAGCATTGATGTACATCATACATTTGATTCAGAAATTCAGGAGTTTCCTTTGAACACTAAATAAAACTAAAAGTATAGTTTCTAATATTTTGGGAAGAAAAAAATAGCCCTCTACAGTAGCCATTTGTGTGCATACGTGTGTGTGTATATATATATAAATAAATAAATTTACAAATATTTGTTTTATAGTAAAAGAACACTTAAAAATCTGTTAAGGGGTTAGATCTTATGTTAGGTGTACTATGATTACCTAAAGACCCAATGTTGTATATCAGAGAGAACTTTTTCATCCTCTATAACTGAAGAAATTTTTCATACACTGATTAGCAACTTTCTGTTTCCCCCTCCCCTCAAACCTTGGCAAACACCATTCAGTTCTTTCCTCCTCTGAGTTTCATTAATTAGAAACATCATGTAAGTTAAATCATGCAGTATTTGTCCTTCTGTGACTGGGCTACTGAATGTTTTCATTCAGTGGTTTATATGCCTGCAGACTATTTTTCTAGCATTTAATCATCTTAACTATAACATTTACATTTGATACATTACTTTCTCCCTTTTTTTGTTAAAAAAAAATGCACTTAATAAAAGCACATCTGTTTCCTGAACCAGTGTCAGTCACTATAAAAGTCAGTGTATAAAACTAAAATGGTGAAATGGCAGACATAAAAAGCAAATAAACCCTTAATCACTTCATTTAAATGTTTAGGAGAAAGAACATTGCGGCTTGGTGTGTGAGTTTCTTGTTCCCTTTATAGAGATTTTCAACCAAATAATCATTAAATGCTCTGTTAAACTGCTCCAGTTTACAACACATGTTCCTAGTTTGTTGGAGTTCTATATGTTGGAGTTCCAAGATATGTGCTGAGAAGCAGCCTACCCACAGTGCCACTATGTAGCCAAGTTGTCAAATAAATTAGGCCTAACCATTAAGACACCTAAGGGAATTTTAGTCTTAAAGCTTTACTCAATCATGTGTAGAATAAAGATCACAAAAAAAAAAAGGCCCTAAAGCTTTAATATGTAGCTTTCAGAATGATCTCCTTATGTGTGTTAGCATTTCCCTATCAAAAAGTCAACCATCTTCTGTTGCACACTTTCACACTCAAAAAAAAAAAAAAAAAAAAAAAGCAATATCATCCAAAGAACTTTGCAGGAATTAAATTTAAACCACTTGCCAAATTTACTACTACATTCTGCTTAAGGAAATGAGCATGCATAATACTATGATTCTCTTTTATCATTTTAGTGAAATATATTTATCTAGATAATAGTAAAATAGATATATGACATAATAGATGAAAAATTAAGGACATAATATATGAAAAACAATACCATACTTATTCCTATAGAAATGAATTATCTTTTTTATTAATACTCTAAATGTAAAACATCTTTTTAACTATCTGTTAGTGATATTTTAATTAATTTATTTATTTTTGGTTCAACTGTTCAAGTGAAATCAACACTTTAGTGTTTGCTAAAACAGAAAAATGGTTAATGTGATTTTTTTTTCAGATTTATCTAGTGGAATGTCCATGACATATAAGCCTACTATAAGAGTCACATAATACCAGCAAATTTTTACTAGTCTATAAAAATGTCAGTGTAGAGTTATTATTGTCTGTTGGGTCCAAGTTTTATCCTGTGAGTAAGGAATAGAAGAAAGCAATGGAATGGGAAAGACTAGAGGTCTCTTCATGAAAATTAGAGATACCAAGGGAAATGTTCATGCAAAGATGGTCATAATAAAGGACAGAGACAGAAAGGACCTAACACAAAGAAAAGAGATTAAGAAGAGGTGGCAAGAATACACAGAAGAACTATACGATAAAGGTCTTAATGACCCAGATAACCACAATGGTGTGGTCACTCACCTAGAGCCAGGCATCCTGGAGTGTGAAGTCAAGTGGGCCTTAGGAAGCATTACTACAAACAAAGCTAGTGGAGGTGATGAAATTCCAGCTGAGCTATTTCAAATCCTAAAAGCTGATGCTGTGAAAGTGCTGCACTCAGTATGCCAGCAAATTTGAAAAACTCATTAGTAACCACAGGACAGGAAAAGGTCAGTTTTCATTCCAATCCCAAAAAAGAACTATGCCAAAGAAAGTTCAAAGCATTGTACAAGTGTGCTGATTTCACATCCTAGCTCAAAATCCTTCAAGTTAGGTTTCAACAGTACATGAATGCAGAATTTCCAGATGTACAAACTGGATTCAGAAAAGGCAGAGGAACCAGAGACCAAATTCTCAACAGCCATTGGATCAGAAAAAAAAGCAAGAGAATTCCATAAAAATATCTACTTTAATTATGCTAAAGCCTTTGGCGTAGTGGATCACAACAAACTATGAAAAATTCTTAAAGAGATGGAAATACCAAAACACCTTACTAGCCTCCTAAGAAACCTGTATGCTGGTCAAGAAGCAACAGTTAGAACCAGACATGGAACAATGGATTGGCTCAAAATTGGAAAAGAAATCATTAAGGCTGTATACTGTCACCCTGCTTATTTAAGTTATATGCAGAGTACATCATGTGAAATGCCAGGCTGGATGAATCACAAGTTGGTGCCAAAATTGCCAGGAGAAATATCAACAACTTCATATATGCAGATGATACCATCCTAATGGCAGAAAGTGAAGAGGAACTAAAGAATCTCTTGATAAAGATCAAAGAGGAGAGTGGAAAAACTGTCTTAAAATTCAATCTTCAAGAAACTAAGATCACGGCATCTGGTCCCATCATGCAATGGCAAATAAATAGGGAAAAAGTGGAAACAGTAGCAGATTTTATTTACTGGGCTCCAAAATCACTGCAGATGGTGAGTGTAGCCATGAAATTAAAAGACACTTGCTCCTTGGAAGAAAAGCTATGACAAACCTGGACAGTGTATTGAAAAGCAGAGACATCACTTTGCCAACAAAGGTCCGTCTGGTCGAAGCTATGGTTTTTCCATATAGATGTGAAGGTGAAGTCACTCAGCCACGTCCAACTCTTTGCGACCCCATGGACTGTAGCCTACCAGGCTTCTCTATCCATGGGATTTTCCAGGCAAGAATACTGGAGTGGGTTACCATTTCCTTCTCCAGGGGATATTCCTGAGCCAGGGGTCGAACCCGGGTCTCTCACATTGGAGTCAGATGCTTTAACCTCTGAGCCACCAGGGAAGCCCTGTATAGATGCGAGAGTTGGACAGTAAGAAAAGCTGAGCACTGAAGAATTAATGCCTTTGAACTGCAATGCTGGAGAAGACTCTTGAGAGTCCCTAGGACAGCAAGAAGATCCAACCAGTCAATCCTAAAGATAGTCAACTCTGAATGTTCACTGGAAGCACTGATGCTGAAGCTGAAGCCCTAATACTTTGGCCACCTGATACAAAGTACTGACTCATTGGAAAAGATCCTGATGTTGGGAAAGATTGAAGGCAGGAGGAGAAGAGGGCTACAAAGGATGAGATGGCTGGATGGTATTGTTGATGCAATGAACTTGGGCAAACTCTGGGAATTTTTGAGGGACAGAGAGGTCTGGTGTGCTGCAGTTCATGTGGTCATAAAGATTTGGACAGGATAAGGGCTGAACAACAACAAATGAATTCTCTAGAGTAAAAGCATATTTGTTTAGGCTTATGTACAGCACTAAGTTTTCTGAGACAGAAAAAATCATTGGCTTTATAATATTATTGTTTCTTTTCCCAACAACTGAAACCAGAAGTTGGTAGTGAGTGCTGAGCAGGGGAGAAACAGTGGGTATTTCCCCAAAACAAAAATTTTGGCAATTACTGGGAACATCCCCCAAAATACCTGTCTTGGAACCAGCTAGCCATGAGCAGCTGACTCATTATGACCATTCTACTCTGATGACACACCTGATGGCTCTGCTTTAGGAAACTCAGAGAAGCAAGACACTGTGAGGGTACAGTCCTATGCTGATTGCCAAAATCTATCATTGATCTCAAGCCCAACTGACTGACACTCAAAATCAAATACTTGAGAGACGAGCATTGTAGAAAGGAAAGTTTACTTCATTCAAGAAGCTGGCAGCCTGAACAGAGTTAGATTCCTGTCCAAAGGCCAAATCCCTACCGTTGAGCAGGGGGTAATAATTTTTTTAAAGGGGAGTTTCAGAGGTGTGTAGGTGGGAGGAAGGGGCTATGTGCAGAAGAGCACAGTAAGCCCTGACAGTCATCATAAAACTGGCTATTCAATCCTCTTTTTCATAAACATAACTACCCTCTGGCATTCCTATAACACTCTTTTAAATATAAAAAAATTAATATATAAATTTAATGAATTTACATTTTCTCTAGCAATCAAATGCATATGAATACATCTTTCAGAATCATGTGTTCTCTTTGTAATGCCAGAACTCCTACATGTGGCTGAAAAACCTCAGCAAATCACTATTCTGTGTTATTTGAATGAATTAATGTCATAACCTATTCAACTCTTTTTGGGTACAGATTTCAGTTCAACCATTATGCATTTATTGTGTAGCTAGATCATATGCTAGATGAAATAAAAGCTTTTATCTTGTAAGTAAGACTAAAGACTGTAGTCTTACTCTCAATGTGCTGAATTCAGAGTAATGGACTTAACTTCTCTAAGAATTAAAACCAGACCACCTAACCTGCCTCTTGAGAAATCTGTATGCAGGTCAGGAAGCAACAGTTAGGACTGGACATGGAACAACAGACTGGTTCCAAATAGGAAAAGAAGTGCGTCAAGGCTGTATATTGTCACCCTGCTTATTTAACTTATATGCAGAGTACATCATGAGAAACGCTGGACTGGAAGAAACACAAGCTGGAATCAAGATTGCCGGGAGAAATATCAATAACCTAGGGAGGCCTGGCGTGCTGCGATTCATGGGGTCGCAAAGAGTCGGACACGACTGAGCGACTGAACTGAACTGAAGAATTAAAACAAATAGAATATTACTAAGGAAGGATATCTAAAATTTATCTTAGAAAAAATTTTAATTATATATATTTAAAAAACATTATCAGAGGAAACATTTTAAACTACTAGCAACTATTAAAGCAATCAACTTGGAAAATAGTTTTTGAACATTTTTTATGTGAAATCCAGTTGAGGGCTGCTTATTTTGAAAAAGAAATTAAAATTAGTCAAATAATATAACATGGAGGACAAATATCAAATGTACTGATAATGCTTGCTATATATCCCAGTATATACAAATATAATGATTTGTGATATATAAACATATCTCCATATCCTAACACTCAGAACCTATGCGTATGTAATGTTACCTGACAAAGAAGGATTACATAGTTAACATTGCAGGTAGAATCAAGGTTGCTAATTAGCTCACCTTAAAACAGAGATCTCTGCCTTGGCATGATGAAGGCGCTTGCATAACTCAATGAAGCTATGACCTATGCCATGCAGGGCCACCCAAGATGGATGAGGCATAGCAGAGTTCTGACAAAACATGATCCACTGGATGAGGAAATGGCAAACCACTCCAGCATGTTTGCCATGAGAACCTCATAAACTATATAAAAGACCAAAAGATATGACACCAAAAGATGAGTCCCCCAGATCTGAAGGTGTCTGATATGCTACTGGGAAAGAGCGAAGGAGAATTACCAATAGCCCCAGAATGAATCAAGTGGCTGGGCCAAAATGAATACGATGGTCAGTTGTGGATGTGACCAGTGATGAAAGTAAAATTCAATGCTGCAAAGAACAGTATTGTATAGGAACCTGGAATATTAGATCCATGAATCAAGGAAAATTTGGCATGGTCAAGCAGGAGATGGTAAGAATAAACATCAATATCCTAGGAATCAGAAAACTAAAATGGATGGGAATGGGTGAATTTAATGCTAGGCTTCATCATTATGCAGATCAAGAACTTCCAGATGTCCAAGAAGGGTTTAGAAAAGGAAGAGGAACTAGAAATCAAATTGTCAACATTTGCTGAATTATAGAGAAAGCAAGGGAATTTCAGAAAAACATCTATTTCTGTTTCATTGACTACTCAAAGTCTTTTACTGTGTGGATCATGACAAACTGTGGAAAGCTCTTGGAGATATGAGAATACCAGACAATCTTACCTGTCTCCTGAGAAACCTGTATGCGGGTCAAGAAGCAACAGTTAGAACCCTGTATGGAACAACTGGTTCAACACGGGTTCAAGATCGAGAAAGGAGTATGACAGGGCAGTCTGCTATCACCCTGTTTTGCTCAGTGTAACCTATACACTTGGGCACATCATGAGAAATGCCAGGCTGGATGAGCTATAAGTGGAATCAAGATAGGTGGGAGAAACATCAACAACCTCAGACATGCAGATGACACCACTGTAATGGCAGAAAGCAAAGCAGAACTAAAGAGCCTCTTGAGGATGAAGAACGAGAGTGAAAGAGCTGGCTTAAGACTAAATATTAAAACTAAGATCATGGCATCTAGCCCCATTATTGTATGGCAAACAGAAGGGGAAAAGATGGAAGCAGTGACAGATTTCCTCTTTTGGGGCTCTAAAATCACTACGGATGGTGGCTGCAGCCATGAAATCAGAAGATGATTGCTTCTTGGCAGGAAAATGATGAGAAAACTAGATAGTGTGTTGAAAAGCAGAGACATTACTCTGACAAACAAAGGTCCATATCGTCAAGGCTATGGTCTTCTCAGTGTTCACACACAGTTGTGAGAGCTAGACTGTAAAAAAGGCAGAATACCAGAGAATTGATGCCCTCCAACTGTGGTGCTGGAGAAGACTCCTGAAAGTCCCTTGGACAGCAAGGAGATCAAACCAGTTAATCTTAACGTAAGTCAACACTGAGTATTCACTGGAAGGACTGATGCTGAAGCTCTAGTATTTTCGTCATCTTATGTGAACAGAGGGCCCATTGGAAAAGTCCCTGATGCTTGGAAAGATTGAGAGCAGGAGAAGTGGGCATCAGAGGATGAGATGGTTGGATGGCATCACTGATGTAATGAACATGAACTTGGGCAAACTTCAGGAGATGTTGAAGGACAGTGAGGCCTGGTGTTCTGCAGTTCAAGGAGTCTCAAAGAGTTGGGTACTACTGGGCAACTGAACACAGCAACAACAAAATAGATTATCCTAGATATTCTGGGAGGATCATATATAATTCCAAGTGACCTTAAAAGTTAAAGATGGAGGTATTGCTCAGAGTCAAAAGGAGACGTGACAAAGGAAGAATGGTCATAGAAATTGAATGGTTCTGGTTTTAAAGATGGAGTCAGAGGCTATGAGACAAAGAATGTGTCTGGCCCATAGAAGCAGAAAAAGGCATGAAAATAGATTCTTTCATACAGAATCCAGAAAAACATGCAGTCCTGCCAACATCTTCGTTTTAGCCCACTGATATGTATGAGAAACATCTTATGTACAGAACTACTAAGTAATAAATCTGTGTCAGTTTCAGACACCAGGATTGTGACAATTTAATTTATAAAACTGCATTGCATGCATTTTTGCTAAAAATGCGACCTCTTCTGTGAAATATCAATTTTTGACTTTTACCTAGTCCATTTTAGAGGCATATTTTAAGCAAGGTGTTTTTTTTAAATATAGCTTTTATTCTTACTTTTTTTTAATTTAGTAAAACTGGTAACACTTAGTAGAACTGATCAAAAATATAGACCCTATAGACGGAATGACACAAAGGAGAAACTGACCAATTCTGAGTAAAATTCAGTGGAGGCTTACACATAAAATATTGAAAGTTAGGCAAAATTCTTGAAGAAGAACAAGTATTTACATTTTATTGATTCTTTGATTAAGCAAAATATTTACTGAGAAACTTTCATGTAATTGAATTGTTTCAGGAGCCAGGAATATATGGTAAACATAGCATACAAAACCTCCTATTCTCAAAGAGTTTACAGTCCAGTGGCATTTAAAACTAAGGGAATAAAAAATGTTTCAATAATGTAAATAATTTGAAGCATATGGTAGTAAATACTGAAAGCAGTCAATTCCATTGGCTATCATAAATAGGGTAAAAAATAAAATAGGATTAAAAAATTAAAAGCACATGAGGAAAATAATAAGTAGAAAAGATAGCTAGTGATAATAAAATGTAATCTGAAAAACTTCATCTAAAACTCCATCGTTTAGAAAACTCAATGCAATATATGAATATGAAAATAGTAGGGGAGGAATTTTTCATTCATTTGTTTAGCAGTTTCCTTTTTATTTGTAGTAATTAAAAAGTTAAAGTTTTAAACAATTTCATCTCTTTTTTATTCTCCAAATTAAAGATATGACTGAATGTAAAGTTCCTTTATCATTTTGGATAATAGTCTTTCATAGAGTTATCTGCAGATGTAGTTAGAGGGTAAATATTATGGCATCTTTGACTATAACAATTCTCTTTTTTAACAAATGCACAGGAAGATAGCTATATAGAGAGGGAGGAAGTGAAATGTTGACAATTGATAAAGCTTAGTGAAAATAAATGAAGGCTATTATTTTATAAAATTTTGGTCAGTTTGTTGTTGTTCTGTTGCTAAGTTGTTTCCAACAATTTGTGACCCCATGGACTGGTCACTTTAAATATTTTCAAAATTAATGTGTGCATCAAAATAAAGACAAACATTGTTATAGGGCAATAGTGGGTTTTGAAAGGAAATAGATGATTGAAACCTGAACATATCTTAGTAAGGCTTATGTGACAGAGGGAAGTAAATCCTGTTCATCCAGGATCCAGGAGTCAGGAGTCAGGATGTGCAATACACATCAGTTCAGTTCAGTTGCTCGGTCATGTCCCACTCTTTGCAACCCCATGGACTATAGCACACCAGGTTTCCCTGTCCATCACCAACTCCCGGAGCTTACTCAAACTCATGTCCATCGAGTCAGTGATGCCATACAATCATCTCATCCTCTGTCATCCCCTTCTCCTCCCACCTTCAATCTTTCACAACAAAAGGGTCTTTTCCAATGAGTCAGTTTTTTACATCAAGTGGCCAAAGTATTGGAGTTTCAGCTTCAGCATCAGTCCTCCCAATGAATATTCAGGACTGATTTCCTTTTAGGACAGACTGCTTGGATCTGCTTGCAGTCCAAAGGACTCTCAAGAGTCTTCTCCAATACCACAGATCAAAAGCATCAGTTCTTCAGTGCTCGGCTTTCCTTATACTCCAACTCTCACATCCATACATGACTACTAGAAAAACCATAGCTTTGACTAGACAGACTTTGGTGGCAAAAAGTAATGTCTGCTTTTTTTTTTTTTTTTCATGGTGATATTTTATTTATTACATTAAAGTTTATCACTTTTATCTTTGGCACCAACATCCTTTTCTTAACTTTTCCTATATTGGCCATCTGGGTAAAGTATACTCTTTTTTTTTGTTTGTTTGTTATCATTTATTCTTTTTTTTTTTAATTTTATTTTTACTTTATTTTACTTTACAATACCGTATTGGTTTCGCCATACATTGACATGAATCCACCATGGGTGTATACCAGCTCCCAATCCTGAATCTCCCTCCCACCTCCCACCCCATATCATCTCTCTGGATCATCCCCGTGCACCAGCCCCAAGCATCCTGTATCCTGTATCGAACATAGGCTGGTGCTTCGTTCTTACATGATAGTATACACGTTTCAATGCCATTCTCCCAAATCATCCCACCCTCTCCCTCTCCCACAGAGTCCAAAAGTCCGTTCCATACATCTGTGTCTCTTTTGCTGTCTCGCATACAGGGTCATCATTGCCATCTTTCTAAATTCCATATATATGTGTCGGTATACTGTATTGGTGTTTTTCTTTCTGGCTTACTTCACTCTGTATAATAGGTTCCAGTTTCATCCATCTCATTAGAACTGATTCAAATGAATTCTTTTTAATGGCTGAGTAATACTCCATTGTGTATATGTACCACAGCTTTCTTATCCATTCATCTGCTGATGGACAGCCTGCTTTTTAATATGTTGTGTAGGTTGATCATAGCTTTCTTTCCAAGGAGCAAGTGTCTTTTAATTTCATGGCTGTACTCACCACCTGCAGTGATTTTGGAGATCTTTCACTGTTTCCATTGTTTGCCCATCAATTTGCCATGAAGACATGGGACTGGATACAAAAAGGCAAAGTACACATACAAAAAGGCAAAAGGTCAAAAAAGGCAAGAAAATTGTTGTCAGCACAGAGGACTGAGAAATTTAAGCGTAATGGAAAACTGAAAAAAAAAAAAAAGTTAATGCATTGGGAGATTGTTAAAAATGTAAATCCTGATAGTGGTTAAAGAACAATTAGATGAAAATAAGAGATGAGCAAACAAAGAACAGAGGAGATTGTATCAGAGACAGTCCCTAGAACATGCTTGTTTAATATTATTGTAAACAACCTCTGAATGCTCACTGAAAAACACCAATCTCTGGACTCTGGATTTTATGGACTAAATTAATATTAAAATTTTTAGTCATTTGTAGTCTATTGGACAGACTCTCAGATCTGGTCCAAAGCTTCATCTACACTTCTTTTCTGCTTCTTCTTCTTCTTTTTTTTTGTTTTTTGGTCTGCTACCAGTGCTTAAAATAGTTTTGTATTCATGGAGAATTGGGGGAACCACCCTCTTTTTTAAACACTGTGCTCTTAGAATGATATTTATTATGTTTAATATGTCAGTGCTGAGTGTCCTTGATATACATTCCCTACCCTAACAAGAGGAAAAAAAAAATTGTACTTTCTGAAAGTTATCTTTTACCTAACATAGTCTAAAAGTTCAGTGAAAAAGATTAATTACACAAGTTATTTGGTCAAATATCTATATTAATAATAAGACTCATTAAAACATCTTAAAGAATCAAGGATATTTATTGTTCAGCATTCTGATTTATACTTCATACTGATTAGCATACTAAATAAACAAATTGAAATTGAGTATATTGAAATGAAGGTATATAAAAGATATTTTGATGTTTGAATATTCAAGTGAATGGGTTTTCTCCATTGTCTAATTCCTATTATTCAGTGCTGCTATATGTACCTGAAATTGTTATAGAGGATATTAATACTGTCTTTGATTAGAGTATGGTTTGTTCACATCAAATGTTACAGGATAGATGGATTATTCTTGACACTATAGATAGATGAAAGAACAAGATTTTGTGTAGATATATAAAATAAGAAAATATGCAAGTAAAATGTATATCCCTAAAGATTATTATTCACCTTGAAGAGCAATGATGATTTCAAAGCATATATAGGTATTTGGTGCCCTGAGTTTGAAAGAATAGCTAGAAAAGAGAAAAATACTGCACACAAGTACTTTGAAAATCATCAAAATTATGTATGCCTTTAGATTGTTTTTTTCCTGGTGGCAAGCTCTATGAAATTTATTCTATTCATAAAAAATTTCTAGAACACCCAAATTTCAACATTTTCAGCATTTCTAGTGGTTAATACTTGCTGAATCCTCTTTAAAAG
The DNA here is from genome assembly GCA_006410635.1 of Cephalophus harveyi. NCBI lineage: Eukaryota > Metazoa > Chordata > Mammalia > Artiodactyla > Bovidae > Cephalophus > Cephalophus harveyi. The sequence continues at coordinate 82,841 of SJYT01037050.1, read as the reverse complement.
TTAATATCAGAAGAAAAATATTCTCATTTGCTTATGGCAGAAAAACCTCAATAATTCATCTTAAATAAACTGTACATGTATTTAAAGAGTATTTTATTGCAATTGAATCTCATTATCAACAAGCTACCCAGAGAAAATGAATTGGGTCACTGTTCATTTATGTCCAGCTTATATGCCTTTGGCTACAGTTACCAAAATCACTTTTGATACATATACCTATTTGAATGCAGAGTTCCAAAGAATAGCAAGGAGAGATAAGAAAGCTTTGCTTAGTGATCAATACAAAGAAATAGAGTAAAACAATAGGCTGGAAAAGACTAGAGATCTCTTCAAGAAAATTAGAGATACCAAGGGAACATTTCATGCAAAGATGAGCTCAGTAAAGGACAGAAATGGCATGGACCTAACCAAAGCAGAAGATATTAAGAAAAAGTGGCAAGAATACACAGAAGAATTATACAAAAAAGATCTTTGTGACCCAGATAACCATGATGATGTGATCATTCACCTAGAGCCAGACATCTTGGAATGCAAAATCAAGTGGGTGTTAGGAAGTATCACTATGAACAAAGCTGGCAGAGGTGATAGAATTCTAGTTGAGCTATTTCAAATCCTAAACAATGATGCTGTGAAAGTGCTGCACTCAATATGCCAGCAAACTTGGAAAACTCAGCAGTGACCACAAGACTGGAAAAGTTCAGTTTTCATTCCATTCCCAGAAAAGGCAATGCCAAATAATGTTCAAACCACCACACAATTGCACTCATCTCACAAACCAGCAACGTAATGCTCAAAATTCTCCAAGTCAAGCTTTAACAGTATGTGAACCGTGAAATTCCAGATGTTCAAACTGGATTTAGAAAAGGCAGAGGAAACCGATATCAAATTGCCAGCATCCATTGGATCATCAGCAAAGCAAAAGAGTTCCAGAAAAACATCTACTTCTGCTTTATTGACTATGCCAAAGACTTTAATCATCTGGATCACAACAAACTGTGGAAAATTCTGAAAGAGATGGGAATACCAGACCACTTGACCTGGCTCCTGAGAAATCCATACACTAGTCAAGAAGTATCAGTTAGAACTGGACATGGAACAACAGACTGGTTCCAAATCAGAAAAGGAGTATGTTAAGGCTGCACATTGTCACCCTGCTTATTTCACTTATATGCAGAGTACCTCATGTGAAATATTGGGGTGCATGAAGCACAAGCTGGAATCAAGATTGCTGGGAGAAATATCAATAACCTCAGATATGCAGATGACTTCATCCTTATGGCAGAAAGTGAAGAAGAACTAAAGAGCCTCTTGATGAAAGTGAAAGAGGAGAGCGAAAAAGTTGGCTTAAAGCTCAACATTCAGAAAACGAAGATCATGGCATCGAGTTCCATCACTTTATGGCAAATAGTTGGGGAAACAATGGAAACAGTAAGAGACTTTATTTTGTTGGGTTCCAAAATCACTGCAGATGGTGAGTACAGCCATGAAATTAGAAGACGCTTGCTCCTTGGAAAGAAAGCTATGGTCAACCTACACAGCATATTAAAAAGCAGAAACATTATTATGCCAACAAAGTCAATCTTGTCAAAGCTATGGTTTTTCCAGTAGTCATGTGTAGATGTGAGAGTTGGAGTATAAAGAGAGCTGAGCACCAAAGAAATTATGCTTTTGAACAGTGATGTTGGAGAAGACTCTTGAGAGTCCCTTGGACTGCAAGGAGATCCAATCAGTCTGTCCTAAAGGAAATCAGTCCTGAATATTCATTGGAAGGACTGATTCTGAAGCTGAAATTTCAAAACTTTGGCCATTTGATGCGAAGAATTGACTCATTGGAAAATATCCTTTTACTGGGAAAGATTGAAGGTGGGAGGAGAAGGGGATGACAGAGGATGAGAGTGTTGTATGGCATCACTGACTCAATGGACATGAATTTGAGTAAGCTCCAGGAGTTGGTGATGGACAGGGAAACCAGTTGTGCTGCAGTCCATGGGGTCACAAATCGAACAGGACTGAGCATCTGCACTGAACTGAAGCTAATGGAATGAGCCAGTACAGATAATAAGAGACTACTGCTTGGATAAATAATTTAGGAATCAGTGAAGAAATTTACTTGAATATCGTTTCCAATATTGACACACATGTGCAAACATTTGCATTTTTCACTTTCGTGTTTGCTTGTAAGTCACTGTCATGCTCAACTCTTTGCCATCCCATGGACTGTAGCTCACCAGGCTCCTCTCTCCGTGGAATTCTCCAGGCAAGACTACTGGAGTCATTTGTCATTTCCTCCTCCGGTGGATCTTCCTAACTCAGGAATCGAAACTTGGTCTCCTGGTAGGCAGATTCTTCATCCTCTGAGCCACCGTACTATTCCATAATTATACTAGAAATTTCCAAGGGAAGCAGGTAAGTTGATGTTTTCACTTACCTGAAATGTTGGTTGATGGTGTATCTGCACTGACTAGTCAATAAAAATGTCTAACAGATTAGAAAGCTTTTGGTTATTGTTCTGTTCTAGATCTTCCCAGCTTAATATCAGAGACAGCACAGGGCAACATCTAAGAGCCTTAAGTTAGCAAATTTCATATCAATTGTTCTGAGTGGTTTTGTTGTCAAAGTTATTACTGAAAGGAACTGTTCTAGTGTCTGTAAAAGTGAAAAGCTAAGTAGATGAGTGAAGTTTCATGCATTATTAACCATCTTAAAAAAAAAAATCCTAGATGTTCTTAACATCCTCCTATAAATAATAACTCTTGGTTACTTCAGAAATTTCAAGGTCCATTCATGTTGATAAACCAATATTCCATACTACTCTTCATAGGTATCATGGTGACATTCATAAGCCCAGACAGTTGAATAAAACATAGGACAAAAGAAACCATGAAATGTATGTCTGGAGAATTTTTGATATTTTTTTAAAAAGAAGAGAAACTTGGATGTGAAGCTCGGAAAATTAGGTTACAATACTGCCAGAGCCAGAGGCATGATTACAGGTAGCTGCTATTATTCTTTGTATTTTTTAAAGAGGTTCAGGAGGATAGATTTTGGGATTAAAACATAAAGTTGTACATTTAAGAGAATTATATTTTTGACAAGTCATATTTATATAAAAATAGCATTTGATAAAAAGTTGCAAGCTTAAATTATTTAATAAGTATATCTTAAATATAGTATTTACACTTCAGTTTTTTGTTCTTATTTTATTCACTTTGCTTTTTTTCTGTGCTTCTGATTAGCTAAGCATATTTTGCTATTCAATAACTTAGTAGTCTTAAGAGGGAAAAAATACATTTTATTCATTGTTCTGTGCAGAAAGAAGTTGAACTGTTTGTTTGAAATCCACATATCTTTCTGTACAGAATTCACTATTTCTTTGCTATATTGTGCTCTTTTTATGCTTTACTTTTCCTGTATCAACTGTGCCTTTATAGAAAAATACTTTATATACCATAAAATCTATTTTTAAAGTGTACAATTCAGTAGTTTTTGATATAGTCACAAAGTTGCACAACCATCAACACAATTTAATTCCAAAACAATTTAATCCCCCCAAATACCTCCCATACCCATTAGTAATAGTCACCCACCCCCAGCCCCTGGCAACTATTTTCTCTTTTCATATTTGCCTGTGCTGGACATTTCATATAAGTGGAGTCATAAAATATGCAGCACTTGTGTCTGGCTTCTTTTACATATTATAATGCTTTCATAGTTCAATTCTTCAGCACTCAGCTTTCTTTATACTCCAACTCTCACATCTATACATGACTATTGGAAAAGCCATAGCCTTGACTAGATGGATCTTTGGTGGCAAAGTAATGTTTCTATTTTTTAATATGCTATCTAGGTTGGTCATAACTTCCCTTCCAAGGAGTAAGCATTTTTTAATTTCATGGTTGCAATCACCATCTGCAGTGAATTTGGAGCCCAAAATAATAAAGTCAGCCACTGTTTCCACTGTTTCCCCATCTATTTACCATGAAGTGATGGGACTGGATGCCATGATCTTAGTTTTCTGAATGTTGAATTTTAAGCCAACTTTTTCACTCTCCTCTTTCACTTTCATCAAGAGGCTCTTTAGTTCTTCTTCACTTTCTGCCATAAAGGCTATAGTAAGGACCTGAGATTATGCTATCCTGTTTAATATTCACAACAACCTAACCTGATAGCTATTATCACCAGTTTGTAGATTAAAAACTTTACACAAAAGGGCTCAAAAACTTTCTTGATGATATACAGATACTTGGTGGCAAAGCCTGCATTTAAATTTATCCAGTTTTTGGAGTCCATATTTTAGTCTCCATCTCATATTCTTACATTTGCATTATTTCCCTGTGATTTTCTTTCTGTCATGTTTCTTTCCTATTAATAAGCAACCCAATGACTCCTATATCACCAGTCTCCCACTCACCTCCTGTGGAACTGAGAGGAGCTCTGAGAGCTGTGAATTACAGCACTTCCAGAAGCCCAAGAGGTTCAAGATAGAAGGAGTAGGATTTCATTCACATATGAAAGGAGGAGAGTTTCTCAGTCCTAATAGGGACTGGCTATTAGGAAACAGAATGGAAAACAGATTTTAGTCATGTGACAATATATTCTGTACAAGTTCAGTGTTCTTTGGGCAGAGTAGCCATGATTACCATAAAAAATATTTATCTCCAAATTGAGTTTTCATATTGTTGACATCAATTAAAGTGTTTTAAAATGAATTATTTTTGAAGTGGATAAAAATTATATTTATTCTTATTGATAACCTACTATATATTAGATAACATGATAAATATTTTGCACAAATTATTTCCTTGAGGTGAGTTTTTTTTTTTTTT
>SJYT01037050.1:66056-76533 GCA_006410635.1 Cephalophus harveyi | reverse complement strand
CTCAAGAGTCTTCTCCAACACCACACTTCAAAAGCATCAATTCTTCGGCGATCAGCCTTCTTCACAGTCCAACTCTCACATCCATACATGACCACAGGAAAAACCATAGCCTTGACTAGACGGACCTTAGTCGGCAAAGTAATGTCTCTGCTTTTGAAAATGCTATCTAGGTTGGACATAACTTTTCTTCCAAGGAGTAAGCGTCTTCTAATTTCATGGCTGCAGTCACCATCAGCAGTGATTTTGGAGCCCAAAAAAATAAAGTCTGGCACTGTTTCCACTGTTTCCCCATCTATTTCCCATGAAGTGATGGGACCAGATGCCATGATCTTCGTTTTCTGAATGTTGAGCTTTAAGCCAACTTTTTCACTCTCCTCTTTCACTTTCATCAAGAGGCCTTTTAGCTCCTCTTCACTTTCTGCCATAAGGGTGGTGTCATCTGCATATCTGAGGTTATTGATATTTCTCCCAGCAATCTTGATTCCAGCTTGTGTTTCTTCCAGTCCAGCGTTTCTCATGATGTACTCTGCATATAAGTTAAATAAGCAGGGTGACAATATACAGCCTTGACGCACTCCTTTTCCTATTTGGAACCAGTCTGTTGTTCCATGTCCAGTCCTAACTGTTGCTTCCTGACCTGCATACAGATTTCTCAAGAGGCAGGTTAGGTGGTCTGGTATTCCCATCTCTTTCAGAATTTTCCACAGTTTATTGTGATCCACACAGTCAAAGGCTTTGGCATAGTCGATAAAGCAGAAGTAGATGCTTTTCTGGAACTCTCTTGCTTTTTCCATGATCCAGCGGATGTTGGCAATTTGATCTCTGGTTCCTCTGCCTTTTCTAAAACCAGCTTGAACATCAGGGAGTTCACGGTTCACGTATTGCTGAAGCCTGGCTTGGAGGATTTTGAGCACTACTTTACTAGCATGTGAGATGAGTGCAATTGTGTGGTAGTTGGAGCATTCTTTGGCATTGCCTTTCTTTGGAATTGGAATGAAAACTGACCTTTTCCAGTCCTGTGGCCACTGCTGAGTTTTCCAAATTTGCTGGCAGATTGAGTGCAGCACTTTCACAGCATCATCTTTCAGGATTTGAAGCAGCTCAACTGTAATTCCATCACCTCCACTAGCTTTGTTCATAGTGATGTTTTCTAAGGCCCACTTGACTTCACATTCCAAGATGTCTGGCTCTAGATCAGTGATCATCATGATTATCTGGGTCTTGAAGATCTTTTTTGTACAGTTCTTCCGTGTATTCTTGCTACCTCTTGTTAATATCTTCTGCTTCTGTTAGGTCCATACCATTTCTGTCCTTTATCGAGCCCATCCTTTCATGAAATGTTCCCTTGGTATCTCTAATTTTCTTGAAGAGATCTCTCATCTTTGTTATTCTGTTATTTTCCTCTATTTCTTTGCATTGATCACTGAAGAAGACTTTCTTATCTCGTCTTGCTATTCTTTGGAACTCTGCATTCAGGTGCTTATATCTTATGACCAAAATACTGTAGGTTCAGCTTCAGCATCAGTCCTTGTAATTAATATTCAGGGTTGATTCCCTTAAGGTTGACTGGCTTTATTTCCTTGCTGTCCAGGGGACTTTCAGGAGCCTTCTCCAATACCACAATTTGAAGACATCAATTGTTTAGAGTTCTTCCTTTTTTATGGCCCAGCTCTCACAACTGTACATGACCACTGGGAAGACCATTTCCTTGACTATACAGATCTTTATGGCAGAGTAAGTCTCTGCTTTTCAACACACTGTCTAGGTTTTTCATAGATTTCCTGCCAAAAATTGTCTTCTGCCAATTGTCTTGTTTCCTGCCAATTGTCTTCTGATTTCCTGGCTGCAGTCACTATCCACAGTGATATTAGAGTGCAAGAAGAGGAAATCTGTCACTACTTCCACCTTTTCCCCTTATATTTGCTTTGAAGTAATGGGACCACATGCCATGATCTTAGTTTTGTTAATATTTAGTTTTAAGCCAACTCTTTCACTCTCCTTCCTTACCCTCAACAAGAAGCTCTTTAGTTCCTCTTTGTTTTCTGCCATTAGAGTGTTTATGCCTGTGAAACTCAAAACCTCAGATATGTGGATGAAAATAACTAGTATCCCCCATTAAATAATAGTAATTATGAATACTTAAAAATTGAGAGAAATGTTAAAGTTATGAACTATTGAGAGAATCATGGGGCTTAGAATCAATAATATTTATGCATATAATTTAACCAAACTATTAACAGATTGTTAAGAACTATCACATTTGTTCACCTGAAATTTGCAAAAGCATGAGTAACTGTGGTGTTGGAGAAGACTCTTGAGAGCCCCTTGGACAGCATGGACATCCAACTACTCCATCCTAAAGGAAATCAGTCCTGAATTTTCATTGGAAGGACTAATGCTGAAGCTGAAATTCCAATACTTTGTCTACCTGATGCAAAGAAGTATGGCAAAACCAATACAATATTGTAAAGTAATCAGCCTCCCATTAAAATAAATTAATTTATATTTAAAAATAAAATAAAACAAAAAAAAGAAAGACCCTGATGCTGGGAAAGATTGAAGGTAGGAGGAGAAGGGGATGACGGAGGATGAAATGGTTGGATGGCATCACTGACTCAATGGATATGAGTTTGGGTAGGCTTCAGGAGTTGATGATGGACAGAGAGGCCTGGCATGCTGCAGTTCATGGGGCCACAAAGAGTCAGATACGACTGAGTGACTGAACTGAACTGATGAGTAAAAAAGATACTGAAATTACCTAGAGTGCAATAGGCCACATCTTTATCCTTTTCTACTGCTTAATTAGAATCAGCTTTGAGGCTAAACAGTTTAGAAAAAAGTGAACTTTATAAACATGAGTACTTTCAGAACTTACTTTGTGAAAGGAATAATAGCTATGCTACATAGTTATTTTAGGTATAAATAAAATGGCAGAATACAGTCTTGATTGTTCTTCTTGTGCTATGCTAGTATAATTTTAACTGTGTTTTCTTCAATAGAAATCAAAAGGTGCCAATGAGTGACAGAAGAAAAATAAATCTACCACTGAAAAATAATGGATCTGAAAATAAATCCATCTTGTTGTTGCTGTTCAGTCATTCTGTCATGTCCAACTCTTTGCGACCCCATGGACTGAAGCATGCCAGGCTTCCCTGTCCTTCACCATCTCCGGGAGCTTGCTCAAACTCATGTCCATTGTGTCAGTGGTGCCATTCAAACTTCTTGTCCTCTTACATTTATTTAAATTCATTGTTTAGATTTTTTTAATTACTCACAAGTAGAAGAAAATGCGCAATATAATATATATATGTTTCTTTCTAAGCTGAATGATTTTGTAAACTTACAAAAAATAATTTGCAAAGATTTTACTTTATAGCATTTCCATGAAAGGACATAATGCTTTGAAAAACTAGCCTTTCATGTCAATTACTGAACTTAGTCAATCTCTAAATAGTTATTATGCTTTTAAATATGTAACATAGTGATTTCAGTATGAAATTCTACAATGACTAAAATCCACTCTGATCTAACTCTAAAATATGAAAACAGAGCTTTGCCAAGTAGAAGTTTTGCCATCTAAAGATGTGAACATGATGATATATTTTCTAAAAGAAAGACAAATGACATAAAGCATTTCATATAACTAAGAGAGTCCATATCACTTCTGGGCTTCTCTTGTGGTTCAGCAGGTAAAAAATCTACCTGCAGTGTGGGAGATCTGGGTTCGATCCCCAGGTTGGGTAGATCCCCTGGAGAAGGAAATGGCAGTCCACCCCAGTACTCTTGCCTGGAAAATTCCATGGACAGAGGAGCGGGACAGGCTGCAGTCCATGGAATCGCAAAGAGTCGGACATGACTGTGCTACTGACTTTCACTTTCACATATCACTTTTAACTGCCAACCTAACTCAGATGATTTTACTTCTGGATAGCAGAAACTTTGTCATAATCTGCCTTCTCTCTGCAGACTGGCATTAGGATTAGTCTTTTCTTTTACCTCAAAATGATAAAACAGTCTCTTATTTTGCAGAATCATTCCATTCTCAGTTGCTTCTCTTTTGTTCATGAATAAAAGTAAAATACTAATGACAATAACTAAATTTGGAGTAACTGAAGTTCTCTGTTAGCAAGGTTCTTAAGGGCAACATACATATGATACCTTATAAACCAAGTATTTCTGTATAAGCTTTAGGGTAAATTTTGCTTTAATCTGAAAGGGCATAATAACGATTTGTATTTTAATGTTTATATTTTTATGTTCATAATCACTTTTATTTTTACTTAGAAATTTTTCTGTTCAATCATTGCTCAACAGCCAATAAAATGATGCATAAACACTATCTCAGGCACAGATAAAAATGTTTTTGAACATAAATTGTATAAGCCACAGTAAAAGAAAAAGATAAATCATGAAAAATATAGACCATATAAAAGAAATGTTGAAACACTAACTAGAGAAATGCAAATCAAAACTACATTGAGGGAGTTCCCTGGAGGTCCAGTGGTTAGGAGTCAGGGCTTTCACTGCCATGGCCAGAGTTAAATTCTTGGTGAGGTATCACTTCGCCCTGGTCAGAATGGCCATCATCAAAATGTCTATAAACACTAAATACTGGAGTGGATATGGAGAAAATGGAACCCTCCTACACTGTTGGGGAATGTAAATTGGTGTAGCCACTATGGAGAACTGTATGAAGGTTCCTTAAAAAGCTAAAAATAAAGCTACCATATGATCCAGAACTCTTACTTCTGGCCATATATCCAGAGAAAACCATAGTTTACAAAGATACATGCACCTTAATGTTCTCTACAGTACTGTTTACAACAACCAAGACAAGGAAGCAACCTAAGTGTCCACCAATAGATGAATGGATAGAGAAGATGTGGTATATACAGGGCTTCCTTGATGGCTCAGACTGTTAAGAATCTACCTGCAATGCAGGAGAACTGAGATCAATCCCTGGGTTGGGAAGATCCCATGGAAAAAAGAATGGCTACCACACCAGTATTCTTGCCTGGAGAATTCCATCCAATGGGATATTGCTGAGTCATATGAAAGAACAAAATAATGCCATTTGCAGCAACATAGATGGACATAAAGATTATCATACTAAGTGAAGTAAGAGAAAGACAATTATTACATGATGCCACTTATATGTGGAATTTTAACAATGACATAATGCACTTATTTACAAAACAATAACAGACTCCTAGACTTTAAAAGCAAACTTAGAGTTACCAAAGGGAAAAGGAGAGGGGTCATAAAATAGGAGATGGGCAGCTGCGATGGCGCACAGAGTGCGGCCGAGAGGAGCTACCCCACTTCCGAGGTCAGGGGCAGTAACCAAGAGTGCCAAGTTGCGACGGTGCAGGACCAGCCGAGAGGAGCTACCCCATGTCCGAGGTCAGGGGTGGTGGCCAAGACTACCAGGCTGCCACAGCACAGGAGCAGCCAAGAGGAGCTGCCCCACATCCAAGGTCAGGGGCAGCAGCTGGGAGGAGCAACCTCACATCCAAGAAGGGGTGGCTGCCCAGGCACAGGAGGGCCTAGAGGAGCTGTTCCTTGTTCAAGGTCAGGAGGGGTGGCAGTGAGGAGATACCCCTCATCCAAGGTAAGGAGCAGCGGCTGTGCTTTGCTGGAGCAGCCATGAAGAGATACCCCACGCCCAAGTTAAGAGAAACCCAAGTAAGATGGTAGGTGTTGCAAGAGGGTATCAGAGGGCAGACACACGGAAACCATGATCACAGAAAACTAGTCAATCTAATCACACTAGGACCACAGCCTTGTCTAACTCAATGAAACCAAGCCATGCCGGTGGGGCCACCCAAGACGGGCGGGTCATGGTGGGGAGGTCTGACATAATGTGGTCCACTGGAGAAGGGAATGGCAAACCATTTCAGTATTCTTGCCTTGAGAACCCCATGAATAGTATGAAAAGGCAAAATGATAAGAAAGAGGAACTTATCAGGTCAGTAGGTGCCCAATATGTTACTAGTGATCAGTGGAAAAATAACTCCAGAAAGAATGAAGGGGTGGAGCCAAAGCAAAAACAATACCCAGTTGTGGATGTGACTGGTGATAGACACAAGGTCTGATGCTGTAAAGAGCAATATTGCATAGGAACCTGGAATGTCAGGTCCATGAATCAAGGTAAACTGGAAGTGGCCAAGCAGGAGATGGCAAGAGTGAAAGTCGACATTCTAGAAATCAGCGAACTAAAATGGAATGGATTGGATGATTTTAACTCAGATGACCATTATATCTACTATTGCAGGCAGGAATCCCTTAGAAGAAATGGAGTAGCCATCATGGTAAACAAAAGAGTCCGAAATGCAGTACTTGGATGCAATCTTAAAAATGACAGAATGGTCTCTGTTCATTTCCAAGGCAAACCATTCAATATCACAGTATTCCAAGTCTATGCCCCAACCAGTAATGCTGAAGAAGCTGAAGTTGAACTGTTCTGTGAAGACCTACAAGACCTTTTAGAAATAACACCCCCAAAATATATCCTTTTCATTATAGGGGACTGGAATCCAAAAGTAGAAAGTCAAGAAACACCTAGAGTAACAGGCAAATTTGGTCTTGGAATACGGAATGAAGCACGGCAAAGACTAACAGAGTTTTGCCAAGAAAAATGCACTGGTCATAGCAAACACCATCTTCCAACAACACAAGAGAAGACTCTACACATGGACATCACCAGATGGTCAACACTGAAATTAGATTGATTATATTCTTTGCAGCCAAAGATGGACAAGCTCTATACAGTCAACAAAAAAAAAGACTAGGTGCTGACTGTGGCTCAGATCATGAATTCTTTATTGCCAAATTCATATTTAAATTGAAGAAAGTAGGGAAAACCACTAGACCATTCAGGTATGACCTAAATCAAATCCCTTATGATTATATAGTGGAAGTGAGAAATAGATTTAAGGAACTAGATCTGATTGATAGAGTGCCTGATGAACTATCGACTGAGGTTCGTGACATTGTACAGGAGACAGGGATCAAGACCATCCCCATGGAAAAGAAATGCAAAAAAGCAAAATGGCTGTCTTGCAAGGGCTTACAAATAGCTGTGAAAAGAAGAGAGGTGAAAAGCAAAGGAGAAAAGGAAAGATATAAGCACCTGAATACAGAGTTCCAAAGAATAGCAAGAAGAGATAAGAAAGCCTTCTTCAGTGATCAATGCAAAGAAATAGAGGAAAACAACAGAATGGGAAAGACTAGAGATCTCTTCAAGAAAACTAGATATACCAAGGGAACATTTAATGCAAAGATGGGCTCGATAAAGGACAGAAATGATTTGGACCTAACAGAAGCAGAAGATAATAAGAAGAGGTGGCAAGAATACACAGAAGAACTGTACAAAAAAGAACTTCACGACCAAGATAATCACGATGGTGTGATCACTCACCTAGAGCCAGACATTCTGGAATGTGAAGTCAAGTGGGCCTTAGAAAGCATCACTATGAACAAAGATAGTGGAGGTGATGGAATTCCAGTTGATCAATTCAAATCCTGAAAGATGATGCTGTGAAAGTGCTGCACTCAATCTGCCAGCAAATTTAGAAAACTCAGCAGTGGCCACAGGACTGGAAAAGGTCAGTTTTCTTTCCAATCCCAAAGAAAGGCAATGCCAAAGAATGCTCAAACTACCGCACAATTGCACTCATCTCACATGCTAGTAAAGTAATGCTCAAAATCCTCCAAGCCAGGCTTCAGCAATCCGTGAAGCATGAACTTCCACTTGTTCAAGCTGGTTTTAGAAAAGGCAGAGCAACCAGAGATCAAATTGCCAACATCTGCTGGATCATCAAAAAAGCAAGAGAGTTCCAGAAAAAAAACATCTATTTCTGCTTTATTGACTATGCCAAAGCCTTTGACTGTGTGGATCACAACACATTGTTGAAAATTCTGAAAGAGATGGGAATACCAGACCACCTGACCTGCCTCAAACCTATAAGCAGGTCAGGAAGCAACAGTTAGAACTGGACATAGAACAATGGACTGGTTCCAAATAGGAAAAGGAGTACGTCAAGGCTGTATATTGTCACCCTGCTTGTTTAACTTATATGCAGAGTATGTCATGAGAAGTGCTAGGCTGGATGAAACACAAGCTGGAATCAAGCTTGCTGGGAGAAATATCAATAACCTCAGATATGCAGATGACACCACCCTTATGACAGAAAGTGAAGAAGAACTAAAGAGCCTCTTGATGAAAGTGAAGAGGAGAGTGAAAAGTTGGCTTAAAGCTCAACATTCAGAAAACAAAGATGATGGCATCTGGCCCCATCATTTCATGGCAAATAGATGAGGAAACAGTGGAAACGGTGTCAGACTTTATTTTGGGGGGCTCCAAAATCACTGCAGATGTTGACTGCAGCCATGAAATTAAAAGATGCTTACTCCTTGGATTAAAAGTTATGATCAACCTAGACAGCATATTAAAAAGCAGAGACATTACTTTGCCAACAAAGGTCCATCTAGTCAAGGCAATGGTTTTTCCAGTAGTCATGTATGGATGTGTGAGTTACAGTTTTTACTATAAAGAAAGCTGAGCATCAAAGAATTGATGCTTTTTAACTGCTGTGTTGGAGAAGACTCTGAGAGTCCCTTGGACTACAAGGAGATCCAACCAGTCCATCCTAAAGGAAATCAGTCCTGAATGTTCATTGGAACATGTTGAAGCTGAAACTGCAATACTTTGGCCACCTGATGCGAAGAACTGACTCATTGGAAAAGACCCTGATGCTGGGAAAGATTGAAGGCAGGAGGAGAAGGGGATGACAGAGGATGCGATGGTTGGATGGCATCACCTACTCAATGGACATAAGTTTGAGTAAACTCTGGGAGTTGGTGATGGACAGGAAAGCCTGGAGTGCTGAAGTCCATGGGGTCGCAAAGAGTCGGACACCACTGAGTGACTGAATTGAACTGAAATAGGAAGAGAATCTGAAAAAGAATAGACATATGTATACATATGAGTAAATCACTTTGCTGTACACCTGAAACTAGCACATTATAAATCAAATATACTCCCACCTTCTGTCAAAAAACCAACCAACTACTTTAGCTCAATGGTAAAGTATAACAGTTATCATATTTGATGTAAAGTTTTGCAGTAATAAATGAAGGGGAGCAGATTTTGCCACACCAAGTTATAGCTCCATGGCATATCAACTATTTTAAGTTGGTTAATTATTAAGAGACAACAGACACAGGCAGACATCTGGAAAACTGAGAAAGAGAAAATAACATTCATAAGGGATGTCTCCATTTGTAAGTATTTCTTCCACTATGGAACCAAGAGGAAGATGACTGAATCTTTAGAAACTTAACAAGAGAGAAGACAATGACCTAAATTTGCATCAAATCCTTAGATTGGTTTACTGTGCATTTCCTGGTCAGTTACCCTTCATAACTGAGTTCCCAAGTCTTTCACCCTCTTTTGTTTTTGGTTGAAGATGATATTTAAAGTAATGGCTTTATCCCTTTTCAGGAGTTACTCAGTTTTCTTGGGTTTCTCCCATGTGTGTGGGTGGGACATTGTTATTAAATTTAGTTTTATTGTTTCTCCTGTCAATCTGTCACTTATCAATTTAGTTGTTAGACCAGCCAAAGAACCTAGAACAGTAGAAAAAAATCTCCATCTCTACATAAAATACTATGCACTTCTTAGTCACTTTTGTGAAAACACAGATGGAATTATGGAAATTCAAACAAACTAATGCTGCCTGATGAATTATAATTTTTAGAGTGTAAGTCTGAAATAACAGGACAGATGCTTGAGCCAAAACCCATTGTTGCACATAACATATAATCATATTTATATTTAATATCTCCTATGAGTATAAAATGGCTGTCTGGGGAGGCCTTACAAATAGCTGTGAAAAGAAGAGAGGCAAAAAGCAAAGGAGGAAAGGAAAGATATTTCAACAGGAAAGTCGAGAGGAACTGCAGGGTATTGTGACCATTCCAAAAGACCACCAAATGTCTCAGTCCACTCCAGATGAACCTGATTTCCCTGCACTGTCTCGACTGTCACCTCTTTTATCGATTCACACCGCGGTGGCACATGTGACAGCCCTGTGTCACCTCAAGGGAAAGGCATAGATCCCTGTTTCAACTCGACAGGAAGCCTGACATTGTGGCTACAGCTCAGGAGGAAAGCGGACGTGCATATCTCCACTCGAGACGAGGCCTGAGTCCCTTGTGGAGACTCCAGAGGAACCCCAAGATCCATATCAGCACTGGAGAGGAAACCTCAGGCTCCAGCCTCAGCTCCAGACGAGGACTTAGGATCCAGCAACGACTGGAGCCAAATTCTGAGAGGCCCCTCCCAAATCGAATGGAGACTGGCCTTTCCTGAGGCCACACGTGCGTGTCACTGTGGTCCCTGTCTTAACTCAAGAGGGACCTGTGGCAACTCAACAAAAACCAAGAGATTCTCCCTTCCAGGCGAGATGAGGCC
>SJYT01037050.1:33671-65919 GCA_006410635.1 Cephalophus harveyi | reverse complement strand
TCCCAAATCGAATGGAGACTGGCCTTTCCTGAGGCCACACGTGCGTGTCACTGTGGTCCCTGTCTTAACTCAAGAGGGACCTGTGGCAACTCAACAAAAACCAAGAGATTCTCCCTTCCAGGCGAGATGAGGCCTTTTCTGCTGTGGTGTCTCGAGGGAAATCACACCTTCCCTCTTGGACCTCGAAAGGGTCCTTCACACCCTTGCTGCAACACAAGAAGTTCCCTGGCATAACTGTCTCCAACTGTCTCCACGAGATGTGTATAAGAGACAGATATCAATAACCTCAGATATGCAGATGACACCACCCTTATGGCAGAAAGTGAAGAGGAGCTAAAAGGCCTCTTGATGAAAGTGAAAGAGGAGAGTGAAAAAGTTGGCTTAAAGCTCAACATTCAGAAAACGAAGATCATGGCATCTGGTCCCATCACTTCATGGGAAATAGATGGGGAAACAGTGGAAACAGTGCCAGACTTTATTTTGGGGGGCTCCAAAATCACTGCAGATGGTGATTGCAGCCATGAAATTAAAAGACGCTTACTCCTTGGAAGAAAAGTTATGACCAACCTAGATAGCATTTAAAAAACAGAGACATTACTTTGCCGACTAAGGTCCGTCTAGTCAAGGCTGTGGTTTTTCCTGTGGTCATGTATGGATGTGAGAGTTGGACTGTGAAGAAGGCTGAGCGCTGAAGAACTGATGTTTTTGAGCAGTGGTGTTGGAGACGACTCTTGAGTCCCTTGGACTGAGAGGAGATCCAACCAGTCCATTCTGAAGGAGATCAACCCTGGGATTTCTTTGGAAGGAATGATGCTACATCTGAAACTCCAGTACCTTGGCCACCTCATGCGAAGAGTTGACTCATTGGAAAAGACTCTGATGCTGGGAGGGATTGGGGGCAGGAGGAGAAGGGGACGACCGAGGATGAGATGGCTGGATGGCATCATTGACTCGATGGATGTGAGTCTGAGTGAACTCCGGGAGATGGTGATGGACAGGAAGGCCTGGCGTGCTGCAATTCATGGGGTCATAAAGAGTTGGACATGACTGAGAGACTGAACTGAACTGAACTGATAGAGTATAAAAATTTAAATTTGTAAAATAGTCAGCTATTATACAGATTTTTTTTAAATTTACAGGTTGTATGTCATGCATACATAATATACAGAATATAGAATATAGTGCCTGTACCAAATGTCACTAATCTAACATAGCACTTATTTTCACACAAAGGTATGTGTTTATTTTCAATGAAAAGTTTGAAGAAGCTGGCATATAATTTGAAAGACATTTGAAATCCCAAATGAGAAGTTTTAATGAAATCAACTGGAAACCATTATTAATAACATTTCATATACATTTTTCTGTATATTTATTAATTTGTTAAATCAGTTATCAAAATTGGAACACAGCCGTACCCTCTCCAAGTGCAAAGGATTCTTCCTGCCTCCTGCCTCTTGTTTATAGAATAGCTGAAGTCTCTCAGGCAACCCAAAGTTACAAAGAAGCAGACTCAAACTGCTAATGATTGGAACAATAGAGTCACACAGACTCAGAGTCTGATGCACATTTCTGACTTGTTTCGCAGATATCATAACTGCCAACAGAGGGGAAAAGCTGAATGCATAATGATCAGACTGCAGCCATGACATAAACTGCTTCATCCTGAGCAATACTGAGTCTATGGCTAACACAGTTCCAATAACTGGCCTTAAGAGAACGAAATTAACACTATTGCTCATAATAATCTATATTTTTGTGGGGATCGAAATAACTGTAGCTTGTTCTGTCCATTTATATAAATTGGCAACCACAACTGTCAGCAAGAGATGTTACAAACCCATGTGGACATCTTCCACTCTAAGAATATAGCACTCTATATCAGCAAAATGAAGTTACAGAAGACAGACCTTTGTCCATGATTCCACAGAAATGGAATGATGTTCTGATAAGTAAGGATTTGTAGGATTTGTAAGCAGCTTTTGGCAGGAAAAAACCCTTTGCAGGAAAGAGCTCTCTGCATGAGTTCCTTTTTGTTTTGCACTAACATTAAACCAGTCACCCTCATGCTCTACTCATCTCCAGTTTCAGCACACCTTTCATATCTTTTGATCACACAATACTTTGCCTAATTTGTTGGTGTTTTTTGTGTTTAAGTCACTCAGTCATGTCTGACTCTTTGTGACCCCATGGTCTGTAGCCTACCAGGCTCTTCAGTCCATGGGATTTTCAAGGCAAGAATACTGGAGTGGGTTGCCATTTCCTTCTCCAGGAGATCTTCCCAACCCAGGGATTGAATCTGGGTCTCCCACATTGTAGGCAGACGCTTTACCCGCTGAGCCACCAGGAAAGTCATAATTTGTTGGTGCTTCCTATAAATTAAAGAAGAAGAAATAAAGAATAATTAACAGATGATCAGGTATCTTCCTTGTTTCCCCTTCAGTAAACTCACAAACAAACTGTGTGAACAAGATAGCATCTAAAGAAAGATCACAAAAAGTCAACAAGCCTGCACATGTGGGTGGTGGCAACAACTCTGACTTCCAATCTCAATAATCAACTGAGATAACTTCTCTGTTTACCTTTAAAAGCTTTCATGGCCAAGCATAAACTTCAGAGGTGGTTTTGGAGGGACACTAAGTCTACCATTTCCTCAACTTGTTGGCATTCTGATGAAAGGAATCTTTCCTTTCTACCATTTGTGAGTATTACTTTTGTAAGCTGCGAGCAGTGGGAACACCCCAATCCCCTCCATCTCCAATTCATTTCGTAACATCATGATCCAATACTACCTGTATTAAATTTAGCAAATAGAAAAAAATATGTGAGATCTGCTCTGAAAAATGCCTCTTTTAATTATTAAAGGAAATTCTGACTACAAACACGTGTTGATGAGAATAAATACTAACATTTGTTTTCCAGTAATTCCAGAATTGAAGATCAAATTTCAAAGTATACAAGGGTCCACAGCTTTAATTTGCCCTATGGCTAATAGGGGCTTCCCTGATGGCTCAAAAAGTGAAGAATCTGCCTACAATGCAGGAGACCTGAGTTCAGTCCATGGGTCAGGAAGATCCCCTGGAGGAGGACATGGCTAATAGACCAAATATAATTAAATCACATCTCTTGGAATAATAAGATATTGTAGGAAAAAAAAATAAGAGAGAAAGGCTTCTTTATTTCATTCTTGATTTGTATACCTGCTATTGTTTTTTTTTTTTTTTTAATTATTGAACAGTTTTAACTAACACTAGAGTGAATGCTTCTTGGGGATGGTCTACTTTTCTGCATTGCCACTGTGAACTGAGCTTTAATATTTTGTGTCTTGAATATGATTCACATTTATTGTGGTGTAAAAATTTAAAAGAACAAAATAAATTCTTGATGTACAACTTATCCATTTGTTTGAAAAGCTAAATTCTTCATTGAGGTCATCTTTATAGTGTAATTAAAGTATGTTAATGGATAACAGCCTTTTGTCAATGAGTTTAGGCATTTCTGTCTTCAGTTCAATTTTTTTTTTTTCTCTTTTAGGACTTTTGGAAAATACATTCATTTTTCAGAAGTAAATGTGAATTCCACCTCTAGTTTAAGAAATTATAAGAAGACATTGTTCTCTTCTTAATTGGAAAACTGGAATGACTAATAATCAAAGCTATTTGATAAACACTCTTAACTTCAGACTTTCCACTATTTAATAACTTTAGGTCAGAGAACATGTAATACTCAAAAGGTCCTCTGATATGAGATACACTCCTTGTTTCTCTATGAATAGTTTTAAATTCATTCTTGTCTTATGCAGGCCATGATAACTGTGTGCTCAGAAAATATTATTTAGTGAATTTGATGGCCCAGCTGTAAGGAACTAGGCTTTATTATATTAATGAAGGTATATATTGAAATGTGCTATGGCAAAGAATCCTTCAACTCCAGCTTCTGTATCTGTGGTAAGTATGTCACTCATACTACATTACATAGCATCATAAAATACACAAACTGTTTATTACATTATATAACATTCTATATGACATAAGAGAATATATCCTTTTAGGTATTAATAAGAGGAATATAATACTCTCACTTACCCTGAGCAAGTACATTTAATTTATGGACATCATGAATCTTATAATCACTATGTTTTCATATTTACTTGCTGGGAAATACAGGGTGTAAAATTACCCATATTAGTAAGTTAAATGATTATTTGACATGGTTTCTGCATGTTAAATTGTAGTTTCATGTGATTTTTCCTTCACTAGTTGGTTTTCCTTTGTCTTTATTTTTCTTCAGATTGTTTTATATGTCCCAGAACACTGAAAACACACATTGTAAATGAGTCCTGTAAGCACATGCATACATCTTGTTTTGCCAGGAGAATTTAGCAAAAGAGGAAAAAAAAAAAAAAAACTGGCTTCAGGTATGCAAACAGATGAGAATTTATATAGTTGCTTTAACTTGACATTTCTATATATAATCATATTCCTTCAAAGAAATGAGAGTTTTTTTCCTTTAAACTTTAGGATAAAGAAGCTCATAATTATCTTATCTAGGATTTAACATTTAAAAATGAGTAGAATTAATGATATAGATAAAGCTAAAACCAGGAATTCTAAGAGGCAAAGTATTGTTTTGTCCATCCCCCTGAGTAGTACAGATGTTTTTTTGCCACATTAATTTATTATTATTACTTTATATATACATATGCAGATCACAGTAATATTCCACAGGCTGAGGCATGATTAATTAGGTTTTATCCAGCGATTCTTATCCAGATAATGGCAGCTGGTTTGTACTCTCCAAAGTTTAGAATTATTCTGTCATTGTCACAATCAGTTAATATGTAGTACAATGATTTAGGCTAAATTAATATTAAATCTATATCCTGACACTTGGTAACTTAAAATAATCAAGAGTCGTCCTACTCACACAGAAAAAAGGCTCAATCTGTTACAGTATGTTATTCCAACACAAATGTGATTAGAATAGAGATAAACATAAAACTCTGGAGCTGTATTATTTAAATTGAGTCAGAGAGCATCTCTTATTAGGATCCTGAATTAAAATTAAAAAAAAAAAAATTAGTCGAGGGGCAAATTGCAGTGTTTCTCAAAGAGTAATGAATTTGAATTGACAAGAATAATTACAGTCTATTTGCAAATGCAAAAAAGAAAAAAAAAGCTGCCTAACTAAAAATGGTATGTACAGGCACGGTAATTATAGCTACCATATATTTGACCTATGTCTTCAATATTCTTGACAAGTTTAAAAAGAAATTTAATTAGTAGAACTTCCAAAGTTATTTTCTAATAAAAAATGAAAGATACTACTTTAACTTTTAGAACCTAATAATTAGAACCTCAGAAATCCTTTCTAGTATTATTATATTTAATTTGCTGAAAAAGAGGGCATTTATAAATCTAAGCAACAGAGTGAAAATGAGTTGGCCTTGGATTCATTTCAAATGCCTGAGGATTTCCTTTAGGAATGAATATAGAATTGAACAGAGAGACAGCAAAAATTGAGTATCTATGATGATATAAGATTAATTACTTATGTGACATACTGTGAAATACCAAACAAATTTTCTCCTTTTCATATATATTCTGTATGCTTCTTCAGTTGAGTTCAGTTTAATCGCTCAGTTGTGTCCGACTCTTTGTGACACCATGAATCTCAGCACGCCAGGCCTCCCTGTTCATCACCAACTCCTGGAATTTACTGAAACTCATGTCCATCGAGTCAGTGATGCCATCCAGCCATCTCATCCCCTGTCGTCCCCTCTTCCTCCTGCCCCCTATCCCTTCCAGCATCAGAGTCTTTTCCAATGAGTCAACTCTTCACATGAGGTGGCCAAAGTACTGGAGTTTCAGCTTGAGCATCATTCCTTCCAAAGAACACCCAGGGCTAATCTCCTAACTGTATGTATATTAGGCCTTCCTGAATTATACACTTAAATTACAGATTCATATCTTTACATATGTGTACAGGTATGTATGTATGTATATATATATACCTGTATATATAAAGACCTCCCTCTTTGGTAATCATAAATTTGTTTTCTACATCTGTGAGTTTGTTTCTGTCTTGTAAATAAGTTCACTTGTATCATTTTTTAGATTTCATATATAAATGATATCATATGATACTTGTCTTTGTCTGACTTACTTCACATAGTATGATAATCTCTAGGTTCATTCATACTGCAAATGGCATTATTTCATTCACTTATGGCTGAGTAGTATTTCATTGTATGTATGTATATTAGGTAATAAGATAGTTATGTTATGGTAGTAAGGATCAAAGATATAGATCTCTTTAGCTAGTTTCTGCTCATTATTACTATTTTTTTTTATCTTGAGAGATTTATATGCTATTTTTTCTAGATTCTTAATATATAACATGAAATAATTGAATCTCAAATTTTCTTAGTATATATTTATTTTCTAATGTATTAATATAAGGTTAGATATTTCCCTATTAACTAAGATTGAGCTACATCTAACTGTATCAGCCTTGTCTAGCTCAATGAAACTATGAGCCATGCTATGTAGGGCCACCCAAGATGGACGGGTCATAGTGGAGACTTCTGACAAAATGTAGTCCACTGGAAAAGGGAACAGCAAATCTTCAGTATTCTTGCCTTGAGAAGTCCATGAACAGTATGAAAAGGCAAAAAGATAAGACACTGAAAGATGAACTCCCCATGTCAGCAGGTGCCCAAAATGCTACTAGAGAAGAGTGAAGAAATAACTCCAGAAAGAATGAAAACATGAAGCTTAAGTGAAAACAATGCCCAGTTTTGGATGTGGCTGGTGATGGAAGTAAAGTCAGATGCTATAAAGAACAATATTGCATAGAAAGCTGGAATGTTAGGTCCATGAATCAAAGTAAATTGAAAGTGGTGAAACAGGAGATGGCAAGAATGAACATTGACATTTTAGGAATCAGTGAACTAAAATGGATTGGAATGGGCAAATTTAATTCAGATGACCATTATATATACTACTTTGGGGAAGAATCCTTTAGAAAAAATAGAGTAGCTCTCATAGTCAACAAAAGAGTCTGAAAGGCAATACTTGGGTGCAATCTCAAAAATGACAGAATGATCTCTGTTCCTTTCCATGGCAAATCATTCAATACCACGGAAATCCAAGTCTATGCCCCAACCACTAAAGTCAAACAAGCTGAAATTGAAAGGTTCTATGATGACCTACAAGACCTTCTAGAACCAACACACAAAAAAAATATTCTTTTCATCATAGGGGACTGGAATGCACAAGCTGGAATCAAGATTGCTAGGGAAAAATATCAATAACCTCAGACACACATATGACACCACCCTTATAGCAAAAAGAGAAGAGCAACTAAAGAGCCTCTTGATGAAAGTGAAAGAGGAGAATGAAAAAGCTTGCTTAAAATTCAACAGTCAAAAAATTAAGACCATGGCATCCAGTCCCATCACTTCATGGCAAAAAGATGGGAAAACAATGGCATACTTTATTTTCTAAAAATCAATGCAGATGGTGACTGCAGCCATGAAATTAAAAGACACATGTCCCTTGGAAGAAAAGCTATGACCAACCTAGTCAGCATATTAAAAAGCAGAGACATTACTTTGCTAACAAAGGTCCTTCTAGTCAAAGCTATGGTTTTTCCAGTAGTCATGTATGGATGTGTGAACAGGACCATAAAGAAAGCTGAACATCAAAGAACTGATACTTTTGAACTTTGGTGTTAGAGAAGACTCTTGAGAGTCCCTTGGACTGTAAGAAAATCAAATCAGTCTGTCCTAAAGGAAATCAGTTCTGAACATTCATTGGAAGTACTAATGCTGAAGCTAAAGCTTCAATACTTTGGTCACTTGATGCAAAGAATTGACTCACTGGAAAAGACCCTGATACTGGGAAAGACTGAAGCCAGGAGGAGAAGAGGACAACAGAAGATGAGATGGTTGGATGACATCACCGACTCAATCGACATGAATTTGAACAAGCTCCAGGAGTTGGTAATGGACAGGGAAGCCTGGAGTGCTGCAGTTCATGAGATTGCAAAGAGGTGGGCACGACTGAGTGACTGAACTGAACTGAACTGAACTGAAAGAGGAAGGTAAAGACACTTTCTTTAGACACACTAACCCTTGGTTACTTTTGTAAATGTTGTTTTCCACTCAATAAACTGCAGAGTTTATAAAAGTGACCCTTACATGAGGACTGATATTTCACGTTTCCACAGAAATGTTTGCTGTGGGTCCTGATTTTGGCTTTCAAAATAACTATAAAAAGACTTTTCCACTAATAACATTGTATATGGGAAGCAAACATAAGTTTCATTTACCAGTTTAGTCACTTTATTTCAGGGATACAGAGGAATTTTAATGGCAGAAAGAGAAAACTCTATAAGGTAGTCCTAAGAAACAAATATATAGAAGATATATATAATTATATATATTCTACAAATATATGTTTATTAAACTATACAATATGAATAAAGAATATTATGTCTATTTTATCTAACCTCCTCCACACCCCAATAAATAATTGTACTGTTAAGGATGAGCTAATTGCTAATCATAAAGCTAGAAATTTCACTTAAAATAAGTTAAAACTTCAGGGCTGATAAAGTCTGAATTAACTGGATATCTCTTCCAATTATTTTTGAAAGAGAACAATGTTCATAAGCATTTATTATTACTTTATAGCACAGTGCTTCAAATTGAGAGCAAAGTGACTACAAATATTAATTTATCTAGCACAATGACCTATTTCTAAATATACTCTCTAATAGACAAGTGCTCAAAATATGCAAACATACAGTAGCTTAAATGCATTTATTAAATCATTTAAATATTAATAGTATTGATGCTGAAATACTAATGCAAAAATATACATGGCTGTGCATTAGGAAATGCTAGAATCTGAGTTTCTTGAAGGCAAAAACTAGGTCTCCTCCATCTCTGAATATTTTTAATATAGCCTTTTAGGTTGTGTGCATGCTCAGTCACTTAGTTGTATCCAACTCTTTGTGTTCCCATGGACTGTGGCCCACCAGGGTCCTCTGTCCATGGAATTTTTCAGGCAAGAAATACTGGAGTGTTTCGCCATTTCCTCCTCTAGATGTTCTTCCTCATCCAGGGATAGAATCCATGTGTCCTGCATTGGCAGGCAGATTCTTTGCCACTGAGCCACCTGGGAAGCCAGTCTTTTAGGTTAAATCCCTAGAAAAAGATTCTGAGATGAAGGATTATGTGCAAGAGTTTATTTGCTTTCAGGAACAGCGATTTTAAAGAAATGGGGTGGTAAGACCTACTAGAGGGAACACTGAAGCTAAGATGACAATTCAGTTAAACTAAATTGTGTCAAGGGGACATTTTTATTCAAATCAACCAGTTGTTCCATGCAAGTTATTAATACTACTAAGGAAATGGAATAAATTTGAGAAAGATAGCTTCCTTATATAAATGCAATTTGGAGCAAAAGGAGCTTTGTCAGCAGCCAACATACCCAGAAGCTGGGAAGCTATATATTTCAATCACCTGTGTACCTGTATATCTTGGAGGTTTGGGGTGGCATACCATTGTATCCAATACACCTAGAAAAATCTTGATCTCAATGAGCTGTATCTTTTTGTTATCTATTTTTTTCTATAATATGGAAGAAAAATTTGTCTGTGGATGTGAATGTGGGTATAGGGAGATGAATTTGACATAATAGAAGCTAAAAGGTTTCTGCTGTAAGAGCAAATAAAACAAGTATTAATATAGAAGGATTTTTGTTTTTTACTTTACAATACTGTATTGGTTTTTCCATACATCAACATGAATCCACCACGGGTGTACACGTGTTCCCAATCCTGAACCCCCCTCCCACCTCCCTCCCCATACCATCTCTCTTGATCATCCCAGTGCACCAGCCCCAGGCATCCTGTATCCTGCATCAAACCTAGACTGGTGATTCATTTCTTATATGATATTATACATGTTTCAAAGCCATTCTCCCAAATCATCCCACCCTCTCCCTCTCCCACAGTCCAAAAAACTGTTCTATACATCTGTGTCTCTTTTGCTCTCTCGCATACAGGGTTATTGTTACCATCTTTCTAAATTCCATATATATATATGTTAGTATACAGTATTGGTTTTCATACCAGTTTTAACTTGTGTCTTGGCTCTGAACTGACAGGTTTTAATGTCTTTATTATAGCCACCCTTAGCCTTTCTTCAGGATGGAAGATATTGAATGGGTCTATAATTCATAGGTCTTATCTTTGGTTTATATCTTTGTTTCATCTTATCTATTGGTAAAATTCTAGTCACTTATAACCCATATTTCTAAGGGAACCTCCATGTTCAAATGCTGACATCTTTATTGTAAATGCAATGACATCTAGAATAAATAAGCCCAATTTATTTTAAAAATTCATCTTACAGGTTAGTTTGCCTTGTTTCCTTTCATTGGTTATAAACAAGAGAGACATGGGAATTCCTTACATTGTCAAATCCTGATCCAGTCTGCAGTGTTCTCTGAAACTTTCCACTTCTGATAAGCATCCTGAAGCTGCAGGAGTAAATAACACAGTGTATGGAGGAAAATCTAGGGGGAGGGCACTGTTGGCCTCCTTGGTGAGGAAGATGAATTGACAAAAGGTATTCCATTCTTAAGAGAGGGAAGACTAAGGATTATTCTCTTTCCAGTTCCAACTCTGCCCTTTGATTCATAAACATGGACTATATTAGAAAAGTCTTCAAATTTCAACAGAACTATGTAGCACACACTTAGCGCTTAATATGTCCCATGTACTGTCTTGAGAGTCCCTTGGACTGCAAGGAGATCCAACCAGTCCATTCTGAAGGAGATCAACCCTGGGATTTCTTTGGAGGGAATGATGCTAAAGCTGAAACTCCAGTACTTTGGCCACCTCATGCGAAGAGTTGACTCATTGGAAAAGACTCTGATGCTGGGAGGGATTGGGGCAGGAGGAGAAGGGGACGACCGAGGATGAGATGGCTGGATGGCATCACTGACTCGATGGAAGTGAGTCTGAGTGAACTCTGAGAGATGGTGATGGACAGGGAGGCCTGGTGTGCTGCGATTCATGGGGTCGCAAAGAGTCAGACACGACTGAGCGACTGAACTGAACTGACTGCATTATGTGCTTTACAGAAATGAATTCATTAAATATTCATAAGAAACCTGTAAGATAGATGCTAAAATTATCCTTCTTTTACAAGTGAAAGAACTGAATCACAAAAAGTTTAAGAAACTTGACAAATATTAGGTGTTTATTAAAGGACTAAGATTCCATGTCTTGCATTCCAGAGTGCAAGCTATATAAAATACTCTACACTGGAATCTTGGCTACCTCCCTACTCCCTGTTGCTATGCCATACCACTGAGAAAGAAAGAACTGAGGAGAATTCAGATATCAAAGAAGAATTGCAAATTATCTAAAAATAACATTACTTCATTTACAAACTATTTATGAGTACTTCTTAAAAGCTAGGAAATCACACATTTTATCAGGGCTGACTAAAGGGAAAATATATGTAGCTCTGATTCCATATCTTTGTTCTTATTTTGTTATCTACCTCAATGTCTCCATACCTCCTCCTCAAATCTTATCCCCATAATCACAACTTGAAGCCATTTATGAAGTCTGAAAAGAAGCTATAACTTTCTACACAAAATGTCAAAAACAAAATGGATTTTAGTATGTGGATGTATCTTGACAACTGATCAGGTTAACATATTTCAGAAAATATTCTTCTGCCATACTACTTTTATAAAATAATATATAATCTCTGATTGAAGTCAGTGGAAATTTGAAAATATCAGCAGCAACATCACTCAGAATAGACAGGAAAGATGAATTTCCAAAGTTAGAGGAAAATGATGGCTTTTACATTTCTCACCAAGTGCAAATGATGATCACATAATACAGGGCCTCTTTTGTATGCAGCACTCCACATGAGAGGCAGTCATTGAAAATAGAAGTTTACAAGAGAAAAAAGTGAAAATATGTATATTTGTTTTCTCAAGAAAATTCAATGATGAACTGCCATCCCTAAATTAATTTAGCATATATCTAGAAGGTGTAGGTGTATGCAAGTTAAAAAGAAATAGTATGTGCTAGACAATCCAGTAAACACAATGGCTAATTTTAAGAATTCGATACATTTGAATTGCTGCTATTATTTTACTCATTCTGAATTATTATTATAGATGCAACAAATAAAGTTTGCCCCAACCTGATTTTATACAACCTGAGTTGCTTTCATAAAGGTTCACAATTTGATAGTCTAATTACTATCTAATTAAAACAGAAATTGACTTGAGACATCTCTGCACTAGCTTCAAATTGTTTGAACATTGGTCTTTTGCCGGGATATTATTTCAGTCTATATTTAAGCCAAAGTTTCTATTACTTGATTTGCAGATACAGGTTTAAGATTAGAATTAAGGAGAGGAAATAAAAAAGAAATTCCAATAGACAATTTAAAAAACCAAACTATTGGGCTATTGTAACAACAAAAACCCATTGTACTATTGTTTTAAATTGAAAGTAAGCACATATTACACCCACACATTTTCCCTCTCCTTTTAGTTGTCTGTAATTTAGGATTATGTTCCTCATTCAATGTAATATTGTTGCAGCTAATGGTAATTTAGGGGTTTCTTTTGAAAATATGAAAACAAAAGTGCAAAAATGCAATTTCAGAGACTTACTTCTTTGGAGATATTGATATATAATTGAACTCCTGATCTTTCGTTACTGCACTGGAAATGATTTTAAAACATGCAATGATAGCAAAATAACATATCAGAGTAAATTATTGGCTTTTCACTCCTTATTCCATGTGCTAAAATCACCCAAAATTCAGAATACTTTTGATATTTAAGATAGCAAAAGTTTTGCATAATCATTTTAAACTATTTTTTCTCAAGTAGTGATAGCTAAAGAAAGCATTTTATAAATCCTTTCCTTTATTTTACATAGATGTTTAGCTTTAGCATCCCACAGTGAAAATTGGGGAGCTGATAAAGATGAATATTTAAATGATTAATTTAGTGTACTTTATGGAAAGTCTTGCTTATTTAACTTATATGCAGAGTACATCATGAGAAACACTGGACTGGAAGAAACACTAGCTAGAATCAAGATTGCCGAGAGAAATATCAATAACCTCAGATATGCAGATGACACCACCCTTATGGCAGAAAGTGAAGAGGAACTAAAAAGCCTCTTGATGAAAGTGAAAGAGGAAAGTGAAAAAGTTGGCTTAAAGCTCAACATTCAGAAGATGAAGATCATGGCACCTGGTCCCATCACTTCATGGGAAATAGATGGGGAAACAGTGTTAGACTTTATTTTTTGGGGCTCCAAAATCACTGCAGATGGTGACTGCAGCCATGAAATTAAAAGACGCTTACTTCTTGGAAGAAAAGTTATGTCCAACCTAGATAGCATTTTCAAAACCAGAGACATTACTTTCCTGACTAAGGTCCGTCTAGTCAAGGCTATGCTTTTTCCTGTGGTCATGTATGGATGTGAGAGTTGGACTGTGATGAAAGCTGAGCGCCGAAGAATTGATGCCTTTGAACTGTGGTGTTGGAGAAGACTCTTGAGAGTCCCTTGGACTGCAAGGAGATCCAACCAGTCCATTCTGAAGGAGATCAGCCCTGGGATTTCTTTGGAAGGAAGGATGCTAAAGCTGAAACTCCAGTACTTTGGCCACCTCATGCGAAGAGTTGACTCATTGGAAAAGACTCTGATGCTGGGAGGGATTGGGGCCAGGAGGAGAAGGGGACGACCGAGGATGAGATGGCTGGATGGCATCACAGACTCGATGAACGTGAGTCTGAGTGAACTCCGGGAGATGGTGATGGACAGGGAGGCCTGGTATGCTGCAATTCATGGGATTGCAAAGAGTCGGACACAACTGAGCGACTGAATTGAACTGAACTGAACTGATGGAAAGTCTTCTAAAGAAGTGCTAGCACCATTCTTTATAAAGTGCAGATAAATACAATCTATTCCCCCATCTTTGGATATCAGACAGAACTCTGAGATTCATTTGTTCTCCTGTGCTATTCATCATTAGTCATTTAAATATATGAAGTTCAAACCACAGGCATTAAGCTTTATCGTTTCTAGTTCCTCGGTGATTCTAGAGTTTAATGGAGTGCTTTCTGTTTTTTTTTTTTTTTTTCTTTCTTTTATACTTTGTATGACCTTTTCCCCATAAATCTCTAAACCCATAATCACATTTTGCTTTGTAATCCATCCTTCAGTGTGTCTGCTTTTTACCTTTAAGATTCTTTTCTCAGGAGGAACGCTCTCCTTTACACAGATACATAATACTACAGGATGCATTATTTATGAGCTTAGATTGCCTGGGTGTCCAGCTATAAACACCTATTGCAACCTTTGAAATACTAAGATATTTCTAAAGTTGATTTTACTCTTAAAACAGGTTTATACACTGGCTTTGAATGTGCATCCTTAGATTTTCATGACCCTGTGAAGGAGAAATATATCACTCAAGGAAGGACTCTCCAGTGACATCCTGTCCCAGTGCATCATCAGTACAATGGGGCTTTAATAATATATTGCCAAGTGTCACATATCAGTAAGCACTGGGGCAAGGAGAGAAGTCACTTTAATCAATTATTAGTGCTATGTATCATCATAGTGTCACCAGCTGGCACTCAAGAACACAAACCTATATGAGACAGGTGATGTCACTGCTATTTTTGTTAGTATCTTTGAATCCAAGGTGAATAAAAATAAGGTTGCTAAGAGGCTTTTTAAAAAGTATGGTGATATCAATGTTTATATAAATACTTATAATGTTTACAAGTAGCAAATAGAAATGCTAGCTTAAATTTCTCTTTATTTTATTATTTTTTTTCACTTTGTGCTCAGCAAATAACACTGTATATATTTGGTCTTATGTCAGAAATAACCTGAATGTTCACGGGCTTAATGTTAACTCCAGTCAAATGTCCTTTATTTTTTTTTTTTTTTTAATTTTTACTTTATTTTACTTTACAATACCGTATTGGTTTTGCCATACATTGACATGAATCCACCATGGGTGTATATGAGATCCCAATCCTGAATCCCCCTCCCACAGGCTATTTGAAAATTCTACACACGAATTGTAACTGATTTTACTTTCTTCAGGGTACATTTGATTGTGATCATGAATATTTTAAAAATTATTTTGAAGAACTAAAACGTATACATACCTATGCAACCACAGACTTTTGTCTTTATATGCCTTTTAACCTGGAGAAGGCAATGGCAGCCCACTCCAATACTCTTGCCTGGAAAATCCCATGGATGGAGGAGCCTGGTAGGCTGCAGTCCATGGGGTCGCTAAGAGTCGGACACGACTGAGCGACTTTACTTTCACTTTTCGCTTTCACACAATGGAGAAGGAAATGGCAACCCACTCCAGTGTTCTTGCCTGGAGAATCCCAGGGACGGGGGAGCCTGTTGGGCTGCTGTCTATGGGGTCACACAGAGTCGGACACGACTGAAGTGATTCAGCAGCAGCAGCCTTTTAACTATTTTCATTTACCTGAATTAATATACATTCCAAAATAACTATAAAACAAACTCAATAAAGCTATGTACTTGGTTCCTTCATTCTTTTATTTTTTTAAGATTTCAATTTAATTCTAGTGAAAAATATTGGATGCTGTCATTTCTTGCAAGGGATATTTCTATGATAGCTACTATAGATTATTAAGTTCAAAAAGAAACATGATCTTAAAAATTTGCTTTAAACTAGCAATTGTTTGAAATGACTTTTGCTTATGATTAGAAGACAAGAAGTTTTTCTTTTAAGACTGGCTTTTTCAGCTGCCATCCAGGTATTGTGAGTTGGGACTACAAAGAACAGAGAAAGGGCCTTTCTTCTGAGATGTGTCTCCTCCAGTGCCTGCTGACAGAGGATTATGTGCTACAAACAGTGGCAGAGTCCATGGACTATATTTTGTTGTACACTCTAAATATTGGTCACTAGTTAGGCTTTGGGAATAGATGTTTGAAAACATGTGAAATCCACTTCTTCCAACCATTCTCAAATGCTTTTAGGCATTATTTGTCCATTGTTCAAAGATGACTCAAAAGTCGCTTCTAAAACTTTAGCTTAAATGTCTTTTAAAACCATCAAATACAGTTAGGTGCTATCTTATTATCATGTCTATGCCACTTTGTAACTACCCCTGTTTCTTTGTATTATTAAATTCCTTATGATGAAATTCTACCTCTTTGAATGAACTGTAAAGCTTTGAACCAAAGGACTATATCATTTTTATCATTGTAATCCCATCATCTAACTGAATGTCTAAAGCAGAGTAGGTCTTATCTGTTGAATTAAATGTAATTCATCTTTAATTTATGTATTAAAAATAGATTCAGAAATGGTGGTAAGTCTCCATAAGATAATTCCAATAATAAAAATGTAAATGACATGTAATCAAGGATATGTGTAGCTTCAACTACACGTGAAATGTTCCTGAAGACTAGATTTTTCAGCTGCCTTCCAGATGTTGTAAAATTGACCTTTTAAAAAGATTTTCCAGGTCTCAAACTCAGCCTTGAAACTGAAATTAGGATCCTAATTGCTGAGATTTCCATTACATTCAACTAATTGCAATGCTTCTCCTACAAAGTTATATCTGCTTAACTTTCCTAAAGTTATCATGTGAAATGCCAGGCTGGAAGAAGCACAAGCTGGAATCAAGATTACCAGGAGAAATATCAACAACCTCAGATATACCGATGATACCACTCTAATGGCAGAAAGTTAAGAGGAACTAAAGAGCTTCTTGATGAGGGTGAAAGAGGAGAGTGAAAAAGCTGGTTTTAAATTAAATATTAAGAAAAAAACAAAAAACAAAACTAAGACTATGGCATCTGGTCCCATTACTTCATGGCAAATATAAGGAGAAAAAGTGGAAACAGTGACAGATTTCATTTTCTTGGGCTCCAAAATCACTGTGGACAGTGACTGCAATCATGATATTAAAAGACATTTGCTCAGTTGTGTCTGACTCTTTGTGACCTCATGGACCTGTATCATGACCCTGTATGCGAGACAGCAAAAGAGACACAGATATATAGAATGGACTTTTGGACGCTGTGGGAAAGGGAGAGGGTGGGATGATTTGGGAGAATGGCATTGAAACATGTATACTATCATGTAAGAACGAAGCACCAGCCTATGTTCAATACAGTACTTTACAATACCGTATTGGTTTTGCCATACATTGACATGAATCCACCATGGGTGTATATGAGATCCCAATCCTGAATCCCCCTCCCACAGGCTATTTGAAAATTCTACACACGAATTGTAACTGATTTTACTTTCTTCAGGGTACATTTGATTGTGATCATGAATATTTTAAAAATTATTTTGAAGAACTAAAACGTATACATACCTATGCAACCACAGACTTTTGTCTTTATATGCCTTTTAACCTGGAGAAGGCAATGGCAGCCCACTCCAATACTCTTGCCTGGAAAATCCCATGGATGGAGGAGCCTGGTAGGCTGCAGTCCATGGGGTCGCTAAGAGTCGGACACGACTGAGCGACTTTACTTTCACTTTTCGCTTTCACACAATGGAGAAGGAAATGGCAACCCACTCCAGTGTTCTTGCCTGGAGAATCCCAGGGACGGGGGAGCCTGTTGGGCTGCTGTCTATGGGGTCACACAGAGTCGGACACGACTGAAGTGATTCAGCAGCAGCAGCCTTTTAACTATTTTCATTTACCTGAATTAATATACATTCCAAAATAACTATAAAACAAACTCAATAAAGCTATGTACTTGGTTCCTTCATTCTTTTATTTTTTTAAGATTTCAATTTAATTCTAGTGAAAAATATTGGATGCTGTCATTTCTTGCAAGGGATATTTCTATGATAGCTACTATAGATTATTAAGTTCAAAAAGAAACATGATCTTAAAAATTTGCTTTAAACTAGCAATTGTTTGAAATGACTTTTGCTTATGATTAGAAGACAAGAAGTTTTTCTTTTAAGACTGGCTTTTTCAGCTGCCATCCAGGTATTGTGAGTTGGGACTACAAAGAACAGAGAAAGGGCCTTTCTTCTGAGATGTGTCTCCTCCAGTGCCTGCTGACAGAGGATTATGTGCTACAAACAGTGGCAGAGTCCATGGACTATATTTTGTTGTACACTCTAAATATTGGTCACTAGTTAGGCTTTGGGAATAGATGTTTGAAAACATGTGAAATCCACTTCTTCCAACCATTCTCAAATGCTTTTAGGCATTATTTGTCCATTGTTCAAAGATGACTCAAAAGTCGCTTCTAAAACTTTAGCTTAAATGTCTTTTAAAACCATCAAATACAGTTAGGTGCTATCTTATTATCATGTCTATGCCACTTTGTAACTACCCCTGTTTCTTTGTATTATTAAATTCCTTATGATGAAATTCTACCTCTTTGAATGAACTGTAAAGCTTTGAACCAAAGGACTATATCATTTTTATCATTGTAATCCCATCATCTAACTGAATGTCTAAAGCAGAGTAGGTCTTATCTGTTGAATTAAATGTAATTCATCTTTAATTTATGTATTAAAAATAGATTCAGAAATGGTGGTAAGTCTCCATAAGATAATTCCAATAATAAAAATGTAAATGACATGTAATCAAGGATATGTGTAGCTTCAACTACACGTGAAATGTTCCTGAAGACTAGATTTTTCAGCTGCCTTCCAGATGTTGTAAAATTGACCTTTTAAAAAGATTTTCCAGGTCTCAAACTCAGCCTTGAAACTGAAATTAGGATCCTAATTGCTGAGATTTCCATTACATTCAACTAATTGCAATGCTTCTCCTACAAAGTTATATCTGCTTAACTTTCCTAAAGTTATCATGTGAAATGCCAGGCTGGAAGAAGCACAAGCTGGAATCAAGATTACCAGGAGAAATATCAACAACCTCAGATATACCGATGATACCACTCTAATGGCAGAAAGTTAAGAGGAACTAAAGAGCTTCTTGATGAGGGTGAAAGAGGAGAGTGAAAAAGCTGGTTTTAAATTAAATATTAAGAAAAAAACAAAAAACAAAACTAAGACTATGGCATCTGGTCCCATTACTTCATGGCAAATATAAGGAGAAAAAGTGGAAACAGTGACAGATTTCATTTTCTTGGGCTCCAAAATCACTGTGGACAGTGACTGCAATCATGATATTAAAAGACATTTGCTCAGTTGTGTCTGACTCTTTGTGACCTCATGGACCTGTATCATGACCCTGTATGCGAGACAGCAAAAGAGACACAGATATATAGAATGGACTTTTGGACGCTGTGGGAAAGGGAGAGGGTGGGATGATTTGGGAGAATGGCATTGAAACATGTATACTATCATGTAAGAACGAAGCACCAGCCTATGTTCAATACAGGATACAGGATGCTTGGGGCTGGTGCATGGGGATGATCCAGAGAGAGGATATGGGGTGGGATGTGGGAGAGGGATTCAGGATTGGGAGCTCGTATACACCTGTGGTGGATTCATGTCAATGTATGGCAAAACCAATACGGTATTGTAAAGCAAAATAAAGTAAAAATTAAAAATAAATAAATAAAGTAAAAAAAAAAAAAAAGACATTTGCTCTTTGGAAGCAGAGCTATGACAATCTAGCAGTGAAAATGAAGTGTTAGTTGATCAGTCATATCATGTCATGTATAATGTAAAATACATTTAATATAGCATAATATAAAATGCAATATAGAGTACATACATAAGAAACATGAAAATACAGTATTATATTTTGTATTAGGGAATATTAGTATGTATTTTATATTAGGAGAATTTGATATTATAAATGAGCAAAAAAAATGATAAAAAGAAATATCTATGAACTTCTAAGCCAGATACATTATACCTAATGTTGTATTTATGTTATACATATTATAAAATGTTATAATATTCTTATAAAATTACATATTAAATATGTTATACAAATTGAATCTACTACTTATTTTATAGTCTATGTTTCCTTGATGAAGAAAATATGAAGAGGCTCTATCAAGGGAATCTATTCTCTATTCAAAAAGAGTATTCTTTTAAAATGATAGATTTATCCAGAAATGAATTCTTTACTTCTTATAAAATATGAAGCACTCTTTAATTTCTTTCTTATTTAAATGAAGAGATATAGAGATTATATTGAAATGAAAGGACACTGCTGGATGGAATATGACATTCAGAATTCAAGATGTGGGAATTCAGTCTTATCTTTTAGGAAGACTTAGTCCTTGAAGGCAGATGATGAGAAACTACCTCCAATATTTTCGTAACAATGCTCTATGCTCTCACCTCCAATTTCCTCACTCTGGCAGAAGTCACCCTACACTATCTCCCAGTGTCACCCACTTTTCTGTCATGGGCTCAGCAGTCACTGAGTGTGAAAGGCATAGCTTTGATCTACTGAAAAGCTTAGGCTTTCCCTGGAGATTAGGCTGTCAGTCAGAATATAGAAAGTATACCACTTGTCAGAAAACTCACTCTAGTAACACACAGAGAAAGGATTAAAAATAAGAAAGAGACAGTATATCTTCTCACTGAACTTATTCTATTTTTTAGAGTCACTTCTTCTGACTTACTATTTACAACAACTCTCATTTCTAGCAGCTCAAAGATATGTGTGTGAGCAATTGTTTTTTTGATTCTTCTGCCAGAAGTGGCTTGGTCAATTTATTATAATTAACGAGTTATCTCCACTAGTGTGGTAACAGAGAACAGAGGACTGGCAAGAAATCATATATGTTTAAATCATATGCTATATAATGCCAAAAAAGTCTGCATAAAACTGAAATTTGGTGCTAAAATTAAATTTCTTTTGAACTACTTGCCTCTTTAGCATCATAAAAATTTAAACATCTGATTTTGTTTCCTACATTGTTCAAATTATCCTCAACTGCAGTTTATAAATCTAGAATCACTGGAATATCCTGCCACATTAAAATTCTCAAAGAAAATAAAATTTGTTGGTCATAATAACTTTAATTTTAACCTCAATTATTCCATTTAAAATAATTATTCTAATCTTGATTCATCAGTTATTAAAAAATATTTATTTGGTATCTGCTTTACATCAGACATTATTCTAGAAGCTGGATAAAAGTACCAATGGACAAAAAAGGAAAGCTCCTTGCCCTCACAGAGTTTATACTGAGTTACAGTAAACAGTAAACCAATAGATGAAAAATATTATTGCACATTATTATCATGCTATTAGCCCATAAAAAAAAGAATATACTTAAATTAGATAACCAGATTCACACTAGAAAAATCCAAACAACTTATTTGTTTTTTTGCTTGCTCATTTGTTTTGTTTACAAGACAGGACAGTTTACAAAGACTTGTGCTTAGTGGAATACCAAGAGATCTTGCAGTGACTTATAGCTAAGAATAGTTATTACCACCCTAGGCCTAAGCGGATAAGAAGAGGGAAGGGTTACAAGAAACCACAAGTGTGAAGTTGTCCAGGTTTCAGGAACCAGCGCAAAGAAACTTCACAGGGAGGGAGATAGAGCTGTAAGTTCTCTGGCTTTGTTCTCATTTCTCACTTTCTACCAAAACTTCTCCCAAGCTGAAGCCAACCAGAAAGGCTATTGATATTTTTATACAGTGAGCCTCGCTGAGAAGAATCCCAGGTGGAGACTCACAATGAGAGTGGATCTGGAGGGACAAATGGAAGAAATTTGGAACAATAATGTAATATATCAACTCAGTGGGTGAGGAAAGGGCGAGCAGGGGCCTACTGTGAGATAATAGTGAGGAAAAGCATTTTAGAAGAGATAATGCTTGTGTGATGTCACCTAAAGAATGAGAAATGTTCAGCCAACTTGGAATCAGCAGGGAGAGCATCATTTACCTGAAATAAGAAAGAACTTGATGAGTTTAAAGAAGAGAAAGAAAATAAAATGACTGGAGCATACTGAGAAGTCCAAGAATGCAAGAGATGAGAGTGGAGGTCGGAAGGGGCTGGTTACTTAGACTGCTAAATAAATATAGATTATGTATAAACAAGAGTGGAAACTATGATATAGATAGGAGGCTGTTGTAGGAAGGGAAGAGGGAAGAGTGGTCATATTCAGTCTCCTTTAGAGGTAAATATTCCTAATGAGAGATTATAGTAGAAGATTGTACAGCAGGAGTATTATCAAAGAGGAGAGAAATGGGGAAATGTGAGGTATATTTTGAAATTAATACATCTGTTGATGGAATGGATGTGGGAGACAGACTCCAGCAATAGTATGAATGATTGGTAATTCACTAAAATGGAGGCAACTAAAGGGAAACAGCTTGTTAAAGGATCTAGGAATAGGGAATTCTGTTTTAATGACACTGACTATAAAATATCTAATTATCAAGGTGTACATTTTAACTTAGCTAATTGGTGTCCAAATCTCTAGTTCAAAGTAGACATCAGGGCTAAATATAAAATTGTTGATGGAAAGATGATATTTAAAATTACAA
Organism: Cephalophus harveyi; assembly: GCA_006410635.1. NCBI lineage: Eukaryota > Metazoa > Chordata > Mammalia > Artiodactyla > Bovidae > Cephalophus > Cephalophus harveyi. The sequence goes on along the minus strand of SJYT01037050.1, from coordinate 43,385 downwards.
GGTTAAACAAGCTCACTGATGGAAAGAAAGCAAAACAAGAGAGATCTCATGACTCAGACTGAAGCTTGCCAAAAAACAGTAGATGAAAAACTGGAAATATAATAGACCGCACTGAACATTACCATAGATACCTCATATATTCTCTCATCTTTTTTATAAACAGATATCTCTGAGTTCAATTTTCAATTCCTAGAAGTAATAGGGGAATACTTGTGTGTGTGTGTGTGTACACACATACATATGCACATAAAGTTTTAGTATATCACAATAGTTTTCAAATAAATTTTACAGCATATTTCAAATTAAATCATTATGCAACATAAGTGATATTGTTCAGAAAATTTAAGTACAGAAGATTGCTTTCTATAATAAGACTATGAAAATAAAAGAAAACTGTGGCTACTATCTATTTAGGTGATATATTTTTAGGGTGTGCAAACAGGCTTCTGTAGTCCCAATAAATGAAAAATAAGTAACATGATTTAGAGTGCAGGATAGGTTACAACTTTAAGGAGAAATATTCTGATGTGTCCTTTCCCTTCACCAGTGTATTGTTAAGAGTAACATAAGTGAATTCATAAGACACAGTAGAAACTCAGAAAAAAAATCTTTGAAATACAGGGCTAAAATATTTTCCTTTGATATAACAGAGGCAGTGAAAAGTTGGAAAACATTTTTGAGAAAGTGATTAAAACAAACGTGTGCATATTATATGTGTATGTGTATTGGAAAGATAAATCTATTTATAGCTTTCATGACAAATTAGTGAGTACTAAAGTTGAAGGCAGATACATACATTAAAAGGTTATGATAATAACATATGAAATAAGTAATAAAACTTGATTACAACAAACTGTAATTCCGAAAGTGAATCTTACTCTTTCTGGTCTCATGCCATTTCTTCATCTGAATCTAGGACTTTAAATACATCTTTATATATCACATACCTTTACATTAACCAACCTTCTTCTGTGAGAAACAGACTTGGATATGACCCTCTTTCTAACCTCTTTGTAGCTATCATGTAAGAATTTCAAGTCAAATTAATCCAAATAAGATATCTCTATGACTAAAATATTCATTTCTACTGTAGTTTTATATAGTCCCTTCAAAAATGATCATGCAATTGCACTTGGGCTCTCCTTTCACTTGTTAATCTAGTAAATATTTTCAACATTCACCGAAAAAGTCACTTTCTCTATAAGCATACCATAAACTTCATTGGCAGGAAATCCCTGGTAGCTCAGCTGGTGAAGAATTCACTTGCAATGCTGGAGACCTGGGTTTGATCCCTTGATTGGGAAGATCCCCTGGAGAAGCGCATGGCCATCCACTTCAGTATTCTTGCCCAGAGAATCCCCATGGAGAGAGGAACATGGTGGGGGTACAGTTCATGGGATCACAAAGAGTTGGATGCACACACAACACAACTTCCTTGGCATAATTAAGTGCATTCTCCTTTATAGTCTCACACATAATTCTATATATCTTCATTATTATATTTATTCTTATTTTTATAATTATTTTTTCATCCCCTTTTTCCTTGCTATTCTGGAGTTCTATTAAGAAAATAAGCCATGTATACATAGCTTCTACCATATTACTTGTGTACAATTCACGTACTTAATAAATGCTTGCTGAGTATATTTTTAAGAAGTGCTCAGAATTAGGTGATACTGCAAAATATTCTAAACATTCCTAGTTTATTTTTAATATTTGATTTTGAACTTAAATTTATATTTTCATTAAAAATGCATCAAACCAAAATTATAATCATTTTTATCATCAAATATTAAAAAAGTAATGTTAAATGTTCATGAAGAAATAAACTGAATTTATTTGTGATAATTTATCCAAATTCTACACATAATATCTAGGAGAATATAATACTGCTCCTGGAGTCATAGCCTTGTCATCTTTATAAAATTTAAAAGGCATTATACTTTTCCATGTATAATGTGTAGCTCAATATTAGTTTTCAATTCATATGTGCTTTCTCTTTTCACCTTTGGAAAAGTGAAGTGCTTTGTATAGACATGTATATATCTGTACATATATACAGGTATACATATGTACATATACGTGTGAGACATGGTTTGAAATTTGAGTGAGACATAATCAAATTTGTACTAAAATTCAGGATAGTCTAAAGTTTCTACAATATATATACTTAAGAATATTAATTATCTATTACCATCCACCATTCAAGATGCATTTGTACATAAAACAAGTTATGAAAATAAATTAACATTACTAATTCATCTCCATCTCTGTCACCAAAATAGATTATTTGTTAAAATGACATTTGAGCTGATGGTTTATGTTACACTAATCAAGGCAAAAATTAGAAAAATGAAAGAAATTTATTTTGTAACTATGAATAAATCATGACTGGCTTTGAAATCTTACCAGAAACTTTCCTTTTCACAATAAATATATGGGTCTTGTGATAGATAGTGGTAAAAAGTGAACAGTGAAAGTGTTAGTCACTCAGTCATGTCCAACTCTTTGACACTTCATGGATTGTAGCCCACCAGGTTTCTCTATTAATGGATTTTCCAGGTAAAAATACTAGAGTGGGTAACCATTCCCTTCTCCAGGGGATCTTCCTGACCTAGTGATTGAGCCCAGATTTCCTGCATTGCAGGCGGATTTTTTACCTTGAGGGCCACCAAGAAAGCCCTGATAGTTGGTGGTACTAGGGTTTTAAATAATACTGAACAAACTAAGGGGAAAAAAAAAGGAAATCTCATCATACTTTTAGGACAAAGGACGGACATATGTTTCAGAAGGCATTCTTCGTCAAAGCTAGAAAAATAAATGTAGTTTTCAGAATAATATTATTTTAACTGAATATTTAAGCAGCATTATATTTTGCAAAATTTTGCCTGACCTGAAATTATTACACATAGATTTATACTGAATGTGATGATTTTTTAAATTTACAGTTATTTATCCATGTTAATATCATGAACATTGGAAATCTGAGATTCTAAGATATTTTATATAACAATAACCTTTTAAAGGATTTTACCAAAATTCTTGACTAGAATTCATGTGTTATTCTCAAGTGAGGTGTCTAATTATATTTAGCTGGACATTATGAACATTCTCGTCCCCAGGACATAAACAAAAAAGTCAACATGAAATAATACTTGCTGTTGGACTTATAGGCTGAAAATCTGGAATCAGCAATGATCTCTTTTTTCTATACTTCCTATAATAGTAATTGTCCTTGTTAATCACAACTGTACAAATTATTTCAATATTTTATAATTTTATGCCTTGCATTTTTGTTGTTACTGCTCTCCTCACTAAATTAGCTCTTTCAAAGAAAATATTGCTTATGTGGTTTGCTTTCACTGTCTATTCTCCCCATCCATTTTCTTTTTTTGTTTGTTTTGTTTTTGTTTGCTTGCTTTTTTTTTAATAACTAAGTATCAGGCTGTTAAGCACTTTTATCTTAATTTTTCTTTTTTTTTAAATTTTAATTGGAGGCTAATTACAATATTGTGGTGGTTTTGCCATACATTCACATGAATCAGCCATAGGTGTACATGTGTTCACCATCCTGACCCTCCCTTTCATCTCCCTCCCCATCCCATTTCTCAGGGTCATCCCAATGCACCAGCCGCAAGCACTCTGCCTCATGCATCGAACCTGGACTGGCGATCAATTACACATATGTTAATATACATGTTTCAATGCTATTCTCTCAAATCATTCCACCCTCGCCTTCTCTCACAGAGTCCAGCACTCTGTTCTTTACATCTGTGTCTCTTTTGCTGTCTCACATATAGGGTCATCGTTACCATCTTTCTAAATTCCATATATATGCATTAATATTCTGACTTACTTTGCTCTGATAATAGGCTCCAGTTTCATCCACTGCATTAGAACTGATTCAAATGCATTCTTTTTAACAGCTGAGTAATATTCCATTGTGTATATCTACCGCAAATTTCTTATCCATTCATCACCAATGGACATCTAGGTTGCTTCCATGTCCTGGCTATTGTAAACAGTGCTGCGATGAACATTGGGGTACACGTGTCTCTTTCAATTCTGGCTTCCTCAGTGTGTGCCCAGCAGTGGGATTGCTTAGTCATATGGCAGTTCTATTTGCAGCTTTTTAAGGAATCTCTACACTGTTCTCCATAGTGGCTGTACTAGTTTGCTTTCCTACCAACAGCATAAAAGTGTTCCTTTTTCTCTACACCCTCTCCAGCATTTATTGTTTGTAGACTTTTGGATAGCAGCCATTCTGACCTGTGTGAGATGGTACCTCATTGTGGTTTTGATTTGTATTTCTCTGATAATAAGTGATGTTGAGCATTTTTTCACGTGTTTGTTAGCCATGTGTATTTCTTCTTTGGAGAAATATCTGTTTAGCTCTTTGGTCCATTTTTTGATTGGGTCATTTATTTTTCTGGAATTGAGCTGCAGGAGCTGCTTGTATATTTTTGACATTAATTCTTTGTCAGTTGCTTCGTCTGCTATTATTTTCTCCCATTCTGAAGGCTGTATTTTCATTTTTCTTATAGTTTCCTTTATTGTGCAAAAGCTTTAAAGTTTAATTAGGTCCCATTTGTTTATTTTTGCTTTTATTTCCATTACTCTGTGAGGTGGGTCATAGAGGATCCTGCTGTGGTTTAAGTCAGAGAGTGTTTCGCCTATGTTTTCCTCTAGGAGTTTTATGGTTTCTGGTCTTACATTTAGATATTTAATCCGTTTTGAGTTTATTTTTGTGTATGGTATTAGAAAGTGTTCTAGTTTCATTCTTTACAAGTGGTTGACCAGTGTTCCCAGCACCACATGTTAAAGAATTTGTCTTTTTTCCATTGTATATTCTTGCCTCCTTTGTCAAAGATAAGGTATCCATAGGTGCATGTTCTAAAAGTATAGTCCAGTGCCTAACTGAAATAAGCATGCTTATATCAGTTAGATGTAGTATGAGTTCACCTCAAAGGCTTTGTCAACATAGGATTGGATATAATTTTTTTCATAAGTATGGAATTATAAAATATTGAATGGCCATAGTTACAGAAGCAGTTATGTTCCTTAGTAGACATATCTCTATATTCCTACTCAAAATTTGCCTAAAAGAAACTGTCAAATATGAATTCTATTATGAAGAATTTTCTCTACTAAGTAATGCTTACCTGGAATTCATATTTACTCCTGAAGTTTTCTTGTACTCCATGGATATATCCTCTTCAGAATAATAATATGCAATTATAATAATAACCAAAAATTTTGTAATAACTTAATAATAATTATTTTAACCCCAAAAGTACTCTGACTTCCACTAGTATGTGCAAATGAAATCAATATTGTCATATCAACCTATATCTCCATAAAATTGTGTTAAAAGGTAGCTTCTTTAAAAACAAAACCACAGCAGAAACATTAACAATCAAAGCACCCACAACATAGCCACATTTTTAGGTGAAATAAAACTATAAAGACTATTCAAACATGTGACTCATAACTGTAATAAAATCAAATAAACACAAAAGAAAGCTAGATTCTAAATTGAATGCATAGTTCATGACTGCTGAAAATAACTACAATTTCAAGGATACATTTAATATTTCTATCATTTGGAAATCACTAAGAAAGGTATCTTTTCTGCAGTGAAAAAAATTGAGATAATCCTTCCCCACACCCCAGACAGACTCTGAAATCAAAAGACTATAAAAACAGAGACTGTTAAGCATTCAGGAACAATGGCAATCAGTGGACTATATCATAATTAATTCAATTAATATTACTAATTTATTAAGTATTTCATATGTATCAATTACTGGACTTGATAATATGACCAAGAAAAACACAATCCCTGCTCTCTTAAGATTTAACATTTTGAAAAGAATGACAAGCAAAGAACAAATAGTTACACAATTAATAAATTATCCATGTAATAAAGGAATATCATGTTTTATAAAAGTTCTTAACTTTTTTTGTTTATAAAATTAAATAAATAATCAGTTCAGTTCAGTTCAGTCACTCAGTCATGTTTGACTCTTTGTGACCCCCTGAATCATAGCACGCCAGGTCTCCCTGTCCATCACCAACTCCCGGAGTTTACTCAGATTCAAGTCCATCAAGTCAGTGATGCCATCCAGCCATCTCATCCTCTGTCGTCCCCTTCTTCTCCTGGCCCCAATCCCTCCCAGCATTAAAGTCTTTTCCAATGAGTCAACTCTTCACATGAGGTGGCCAAAGTACTGGAGGTTTCAGCTTTAGCATCATTCCTTCCAAAGAAATACCAGGACTGATCTCCTTTAGAATGGACTGGTTGGATCTCCTTGCAGTCCAAGGGACTCTCAAGAGTCTTCTCCAACACCACAGTTCAAAAGCATCAATACTTCAGTGCTCAGCCTTCTTCACAGTCCAACTCTCACATCCATACATGACTACTGGAAAAACCATAGCCTTGACTAGACAGACTTTAGTCGGCAAAGTAATGTCTCTGCTTTTGAATATGCTATCTAGGTTGGTCATAACTTTTCTTCCAAGGAGTAAGCATCTTCTATTTTAAGCCAACTTTTTCACTCTCCTCTTTCACTTTCATCAAGAGGCTTTTTAGCTCCTCTTCACTTTCTGCCATAAGGGGGGGGGGGCATCTGCATATCTGAGGTTATTGATATTTCTCCCGGCAATCTTGATTCCAGCTTGTGTTTCTTCCAGTCCAGCGTTTCTCATGATGCGCTCTGCATATAACTTGAATAAGCAGGGTGACAATATACAGACTTGACGTACTCCTTTTCCTATTTGGAACCAGTCTGTTGTTCCATGTCCAGTTCTAACTGTTGCTTCCTGACCTGCATACAGATTTCTCAAGAGGCAGGTCAGGTGGTCTGGTATTCCCATGTCTTTCAGAATTTTCCACAGTTGATTGTGATCCACACAGTCAAAGGCTTTAGCATAGTCAAAAAAACAGAAACAGATGTTTTTCTGGAACTCTCTTGCTTTTTCCATGATCCAGCAGATCATGGTTATTTGATATTTGGTTATTTGATATTTGGTTATTTGATATCTGGTTCCTCTGCCTTTTCTAAAACCAGCTTGAACGTCTGGAACTCCACAGTTCACGTATGCTGAAGCCTGGCTTGGAGAATTTTGAGCATTACTTTACTAGCATATGAGATGAGTGCAATTGTGCAGCAGTTTGAGCATTCTTTGGCATTGCCTTTCTTTGGGATTGGAAGGAAAACTGACCTTTTCCATTCCTGTGGCCACTGCTGAGTCTTCCAAATTTGCTGGCTTATTGAGTGCAGCACTTTCACAGCATCATCTTTCAGGATTTGAGGTAGCTCTACTGGAATTCCCTCACTTCCACCAGCTTTGTTCATAGTGATGCTTTATAAAGCCTACTTGACTTCACATTCCAGGATGTCTGGCTCTAGGTGAGTGATCACACCATCATGATTATCTGGGTCGTGAAGGTCTTTTAAGCATCAGTAGAGATCATCTTTATTAAATGTAAAGATGAAAAAGAAGAAACAATGTCTCCAAGAGTGTCTTCATCTTCACGTGCACCACATCCTACTCTGTGCTCATTTATACAATACAAGGTCTCTGTCAATACTTTGTAGACAACTCATACATTTTGCCCATCATCAAGTGAATAGGAATGTGATCACTGTATCTTAATTGTTTTCCCTACTTTCATAGTCATGCTCTCTAAAATGGAAACTCATGTGGGTCTAAATTTAAGAACTGTACTCAGTAGGATGGCATTGCTATTGCTCACTTAATTACAGACTTAAAGGAAAAGCAATGACTCTATAGAACTACTTTGAACTTAATCCATTATTGTTGCTTTCTTGAGTTTTAAGAAACTGAGTGTCCACAGAATTGTTCATACTTCTTAGACCAATAAATATCCAGTCAAAACAGGTTTGAATATGTCAGGCTTAATACAAGATCATATTTAAAAAAAACTTTATAGCTATAAAAAGCAGCTTGAAAGTAAAAGGAAAATCATAGCTTTAGAAGAGAATGGAATAATTTAAATACTAGAAAAGTTAGCATAAAGTCTTTGAAATGGACTTTCATTAATTTTAAAGGACAGATTTGTTTGCATATAATATTTGAAATGGAAGGGCTACCAGGGAACATTAAATCCAACTGCCTCGCTTTGGGTAAAATAAGACATTGCTTAACTTCTTTAGCATCACTGTATTGTTAAGTAGCTTCCTGGGATTGAAAAGATTTCTTGTGATCTGAGTAGTGTTCTCAGCAGCAATAGATGACTACCCTTCACTGAGGTAGACATTTTCCCCTTAAAATAAGGACTTCTTCATAAAATAACATTTCAATTTCCACTGAGAATTCAAAATTTTGTTAAAAGTAGTAATTTGTGTTTTTTTTTAATAGAAATTTATTTATTTTAATTGGAGGTTAATTACTTTACAATATTGTGTTGGTTTTGCCATACATCAACATGAATCTGCCACAGATATACACATGTTCCCCATCCTGAACCCTCCTCCCTGCTCCCTCCCCGTACCGTCCCTCTGGGTCGTCCCAGTGCACCAGCCCCAAGCATCCAGTATCATGCATAGAACCTTGACTGGCGATTCATTTCATATATGATATTATAATTTGTGTTTAATTACTGTTGGCAAGATAAATTTTCAGATACCAGTACATTGGGATTTATTATCATAATGAATTTTCTTAGTTTATTATAGGTAAACCAATATATTGCAAATATGCAAAGTCCTAGATGAGAGAAAGAACTTAATCGATATAATTAAGAAATCCAATGGAAGAGCAAGACAATTATAAAGGGGATTGGTTTGCTATCAGAACATGAAACGTTAGAAAACTGTGAGACATTTTCATTCAAATATACATACATAGTAATTAAGCTTTATGACTGTGACTGTGCTGAATGCAAAAGACACAAATGATGGATGAAATGGAGTTTCTGTTGTTAAGGGCATAGAAAGATGGAAAAAACAAAGGAAAATAATTGTAAACTTAAAAACAATGAGCACATAAATATATAGTAACAGATACATATGTAAGTCTTTACAATAGTCTGAAGATTGGATAAAATTATGGAAATCCTTCTAAGAAAAGTGATACAAACGCTGGGCTTTCAATGGTAGAGTTTTGGGGGCAGTTTGTAAGGAAAAAATTCCTAATGAATAGGGGCAGTCATAGCAAAACAATAAAGGAAGGCACGTTATTATAGTAAAGCTTTCATCATCAGATTCAAAATATTTTGAAGACATTGGGTAGTTGTTTGTAGTGTCCTTGGATTTTCAAAGAAAGTATGCCCTTAGTCAAAGTGATAAATCAGGATTGTTCTACAGGTGCAGTTACAATCTGAGGATGTTATATTTCAATTGACAAACAAAAACATCCTGATTTACTCAAAAGCAACTAATTGCAGTGATATAATCTGGAAAGCCAAAATTAAGTTCACACTTTTTTCATTATTTGACAGAATAAAATAATGTGGCAAAATACAGTAATTTGATATTAGAAACATGCTGAAATATAGTTTAAAAGCATTATTTAATCTTGTTCTTATAAATTTTTCATGTGTTTACAACACATTTCTTTTAAAATAAATGAGTCTACAACTGTGACCTAAATTTTGTATACATGTGTGTGTATATATATATCTGCTCCTTAAATATGAAACATTCCACACCTTTCTTCAATAATAATTCAAAATAAAATTTTTGCTAA
>SJYT01037050.1:0-33440 GCA_006410635.1 Cephalophus harveyi | reverse complement strand
ATAAATATTTCACATACAAAAGGTAACACAAACACAAAACAATTAAGTTTGGGTTTGTCTAATGCATAGTTTAATATTCTATCTTTCCTCACATTTCATTTTTTAAGAAATAATACCTTAGTTCTCACTGCTAAATTTTCAAGATATTTAGATATATATTTAATTGATTTTTAAAATTCACATAATGGTTCACTTCAGTGATAAATAATTGTTTTGCACAATTACAAATTTTTTTTTTTAGCTCAAATAGACCTGGAGTTTAACAGAATTTCTTGAAGCACTAACTCACTATAGAAATTTATGTATGAAATTGCTAGTAGGCTTCCATAGAACTAGATAGGATGAACATTATTTTGTCTTCCACACTAATCCTCCATTGAAAAGTTTTGTTAATTATAGGAGAAATTGCAGTGAGGGGAAGGCAATGAAGATTACAAATACCAACGAAGAAAGTGTATGTTATAATAGATTACAAAGATGAATCTTATATACCATCTCTACCTCTCTAACTTTCCTCCTATTTATTGCCTTCTGTGTAAGAGTAGGATCATCAATCAATGTTAGCAGGTTATACTGTGTATTTTTCCCTATCCTCCTAATATTTATAGGTTGTATAGAAGATAAATGACTTGCCTTCCTGAAGTTTATAAGTTACTAATTGTATATTGTTTTTAAAGGTTAATTTAACTATGTTAGTTAAAGTATATTTAGGAAAATCTAACATTGAAGTGAGTGATACCATGTATCAAGGAATACACACACAAATACACAGGCACACAAATACATGCATGCACATTATGCACATTTATATTTCACATAAATATCCAATCAACCATCTACTCTTGCTCTTTACTAAACTAGACCAATATAGCTAGAATGCACAACTGTGGATTGGGTACCAAAAAAAAAAAGGACTCAAAATTAGAGACCTTGTTAACCTGTTTCAGCATTCAGAGTTTCTTTTCAATAGAATAATGTAATGATTTCCTATTTTGTCCCATGGTCTCTAGAACTTTGCCTATCACTATGATTACTTATCCAAGAAATAACTCACAAGAGATATGTTTTTAAAGCATATCTTTCCTGGCTAAAATAACACTAAAAATTCATAGTACATATAGGCTTCAGCAAATGCATCAGTGTTTCGAAGACAGAAGAGAAAAGTCTTATGATTCCATACTATGGATTCCAACTTCTCAATGTTATACAGTTTTCTTTGTGCATTTATCAAATGTTAATCAAAGAAGGTCAAGTTGGTGAGAACAAGAAATAAGAAATGTGTCTGTCATTTAATAATAGCTACAAATCTATAGTGGATTGGTAATTTAAATTTTATAAGGTTTCTTGGAACAAATGGGTTATCTATTTTAACAAGTTGTGTTTGTTTCAAATAACGTATCGAGTATAGTTTACATTACTGTAGAATTGTGCATACCTATAAAGACCATGTCAATGGTTCATAACAAAGAAAATGCCAATAATGTTGAACTTTCTATCAGTTAAATAATGTTTTCATATTGCTTACCATGAGATACAGAATATAGATCCTTATAGTTGCACTATGAAGGACACACACTGGCAGTGAGTGCTCTGTAATGTCTGCCCTATATTTAGAAATTTATCTTTTATAGAAAAGATACTGAACTTTGGGGAAACCCGAAACAAATGTTCTGGTTTTTAAGTTGACTATTTTCAAATCAACTATGTTTTTCATGAGTTTTGCCAAATCCCTCCCAACATAGTTATAGAAAGATATGTCTTCCTCTAGAATGACAATCTCATAATATTGTTACCTAGGAAGAAAGGAAAGGAAAATGAAGTCACTCAGTCATGTCCAACTCTGTGACCCCATGGACTGTAGCATACAAGGCTCCTCCGTCCATGAGATTTTCCAGTTAAGAGTAGTGAAGCGGGTTGCCATTTCCTTCTCCAGAGGATTTTCCTGACCCAGAGATTGAACCCGGGTCTCCCACATTGCAGGCAGACGCTTTACCATCTGAGACACCTAGGAAGAAGGCAACAATAATATGTATGGTTGGAGAAATCTTAGTACAAGAAAGGAGTTGACAGGAGTTTAAAATAAAGCATGACTTGTTATGATTATATTCTGTCTTGACCTTGGCTACCCTTAAATAGAATAAAATGGCAATATTTCCCTTTATGTTACTGAATTATCTGTGGTTTATTTGATTTTGTTTGTTTTTGAGCAATTTCCCCAGAGCATCTTCTTTCAACCATCTTTTAGGGATAATATCAATTACATTATGTAAACTTACAGTTCTCATAAATACATGAAAAAAAATTGGGCGTTATATAGAGATTAATATCTTTAAATGTAGGGTTTATTTTAGGGAAAAAGGAAAATTCCTGTAAATGAAGACATCCATGTGATAAATAAGAACTAGAAAGGGAAAGATAAAATCTTGTCAAATAACCAAGTGTGTCTTTTATCACCTAACCACTAGAAATAATATACATTTGTTCCAGTGTGTGGATGATGAAGTGTGTAAATATTATACTTCAGAAACAAGAGTAATTCAGGTATTTCAGAATGATTTATGATTACATATCATTATTTCCATACAGAATACTTATCCATCAACTTAAAGGGAATTTTAACTGACTTAAATTCGAGTTCAAAACAATTCTAATGGTAGATATTTTAACTGCAAAGTTATGCTTTATTTGTGTGATTCAGTGATTACATGACATATTTCACAAGAAATACTTGCTATGTAAAATGAGAGCATGAAAGTGCCATACAATGCTTACATTCTTTGTCCTGATCACTTTTAAATTATCTTCCACTTTGTAGGTAATAAAGGGAACTAATTTTTCTTGGCAATAAGAAGTCCTTCTATGTGATTTTCACTTAGAAAAGTCAGTCTTCAAAACAGATGAAATTGGATTGACTATAAAAATAGGACAATATAAGTATTTCTACTTTTGGAAGCAAGAATAACTAATTTAATTATAATTACCTTTCTTGTTTTATGATTCTATGTCTTGTGTTTGCATATTTGGGGAGAATATACATGTTAAATTAAATTTCTTTTTTACCAAGCTCCTCTTTCCATGGGGATTCTCCAGGCAAGAATACTGGAATGGGTTGCCATCCCCTCCTCCAGGGGATCTTCCCAACCCAGAGACTGAACCCAAGTCTCCCACATTGCAAGTAGATTCCTTACCTACTGAGCTACCAGGGAAGCCCAAGAATACTGGAGTGAATAGCTGATCCCTGCTCCAGGGGATCTTTCCAACCCAGGAACTGAACCAGGGTCTACCTCACTGCAGGTGGATTCTTTACCTGCTGAGCTACAAGGGAAGGCCAAGAATAACTAATTTAATTATAATTGCCTTACTTTTTTTTTTGTTTTGTTTTGTTTCTATGTCTTGTGTTTGCAAATTTGGGGAGAATGTACATGTCCTATTAAATTTCTTTTTTTTTCCTTTCTTTCCTTAAATTTCTCTAATTTTAACAAACTATAATTAAATGATTATTTAAACACATTAAAGGGTGAAATCACAATAGTCTCATTTCTTGATTAAATACGTCCTATCTTTTTCATAGTTAATGTTAGTTAACCATTTCCATATCTCACTTAGCCAACCGCCTTACAAGTATAAATTCATTCATTCATACTATCGTATATATTTGCTATTATTACTAATCTACATACACATGAAGTGTAATATTAAGGGAGGTTCAAGAGATATAAGTATAGTTTGTGTGTGTGTGCATGTGCACACACTAAGTCACTTCAGTTGTGTCCCACTCTTTGTGACCCTATGGACTGTAACCTGCCAGGCTCCTCTGTCTATAAGATTCTCTAGGCAAGAATACTGGACTGGATTGCCGTGCCTTTTTCCAGATGATCTTCCAGACCCAGGTATCAAACCATGTCTCTTAATACATCTCCTACATTGGCAGACAGATTCTTTACCATTAGCACCACCTGGGAAGCTCTTAAATGCAGTTTACTAATTTACTAGTTTACTACTTCTTAATCAGGAGTAGAATTGTGAATCATACCAAGTCATGTTTATTCTAGAAAAGAAAAAAAATATATATATATATATAATAAGTAATTTCTGATATATTCATTAATGGAGATCTTAATCCTTCATGTAATAAGTGATATATATGGGTGGCCCCTCTCGTATGAAAATGATGTTATTAACTCAGCATCACTGTATCATGTATTCTGAGGTTTTTTCCCAATAAGGATGATCACACTGTAGTAAACTATTCACATTTCTTTACCATATCCACCTCCTAAGTGCAGTTTAACTATGGGACTATATGTTTTTTTATCATATTCTGAGTTTCTTAACATCTTTAAGGACAACTGGAAAGAGAAAGTAGGTATGGTCATGTGTAATGAGGTGAGAGAAGATAATTTTGAATGCCTTTTGCTATATCACTGAAGCCTGGTACATAATGAATTTCAATCAGTTATCTTTCTTAGTAAATCAATTTAGAGTACAAAATATCATCTTCAGTTATTCACAAGGCATATAACTTGCATGTTAAATCAGAAACTCCCTTCATTTCTCACCCCAAATCTTGGAATACCCACTTTCTCCCAGTAAGTAGACTCTATTGTTCCAGGTTTTGCCTTCTACTTAAACCAGAGATTCTATCACTGATCTACAATCTCTATCCTCCAGGCAACTGTCTTTCCCTCCTTCCTGACCTACACAATAAAAACAAAGTGTAGGGATTTTTATTCTATAGCACAATTTAAAAGAGTTATGTAATCAAAGTTTGGTGTCAGGAAACAAAGGAAGGTGAGAAATGATACACAGCAGTATAGATGAAATAAAATGCTTAGTTTAGTATTTTCCTGGTGGCTCAGATGTTAAAGAATCTGCCTGCAATGTGGGAGACCTGGGTTTAATCCCTGTGCTGGGAAGATTCCCTGGAGGAGGGCATGGCACCCCACTCCAGTGTTCTTGCCTGGAGAATCTCCATAAACAGAGAAGCCTGGTCGGCTGCAGTCCATGGGGTTGCAAAGAGTCAGACACAACTGATCAGCTAACCACAGAGTAAAAACTATTAACAGAGTGTAACCTAAAAGCATTTTTACAGGGTATGTTCCCAGTTAACCACTTTTGATATTATATCACAAATTATACACACTTGGAGATGATTTTCAAACACACTTTGAATTGCTACATAAAAGCTCTCATTTTATCTTTGACAATGTGGCACTAAGAAATTTCAGGAAATCACCACTTACCATTGTCAACCTTCTTGTAAGATCATTTCTGTGGTATACAGTGAAGTGAGGACATCTCATAATTACTTTCAAGTCAATCTAACACCTTCTATGTAAAAATCTTTTTCTAGGAGCAGATGGAGATTCAGTAAAAAGTAAAATACGTCTCCCCTAAAGAAGATAGAGTCTAGTCTTGAACACTGATATATGCACAATTATCTGTAATAGAAGACAGAGCGTGTGAATGTGCAGGACAGGGAGAAATTACCAGAAGGTTTAGAGAGTCAGAATAATTATGAAAGTGAGCCTCTAGTAGCTGATTGGCATTTTAGCAGGTAGGAAAGGAGAAGAGATTTTTAAAATTAGAGAAATATGTATACATGTGCAATATGCAGAAAATAATAGTCTGGTGAAACTTGACTGTAATTCATGTGGCATTCAAGTGAACTTGAGTCCAGATCTGGAAAGCCCTATATGTTAGACTATGCAGAGCACATCATGAGAAACCCTGGGCTGGATGAAGCACAAGCTGGAATCAAGGTTGCTGGGAGAAATATCAATAACCTCAGATATGCAGATGGCACCACCTGTATGGCAAAAAGTGAAGAAGACCTAAAAAGCATCTTGATGAAAGTGAAAAAGGAGAGTAAAACATTGGCTTAAAACTCAACATTCAGAAAACTAAGATCATAGCACCTGGTCCCATCACTTCATGGCAAATAGATTGGGAAACAGTGGAAACAGAGACAGACTTTATTTCTAGGGCTCCAAAACCACTGCAGACGGTGAGTACAGCCATGAAATTAAAAGATGCTTGCTTTTTGGAAGGAAAGTTATGACCCACCTAGACAGCATATTAAAAAGCAGAGACATTACTTTGTCAGCAAAGTTCTGTCTAAGATGTCAAAGCTTTGTTTTCTCCAGTAGTCATGTATGGATGTGAGAGTTAGACTATAAAGAAAACTGAGTGCTGCAGAATTGATGCTTTTGAACTTGTGGTGCTGGAGAAGACTCTTGAGCGGCCCTTGGACAGCAAGGAGCTAAAACCTAAAGGAAATCAATCCTGCATATTTATTGGAAGGACTGATGCTGAAGCTGAAACTCCAGTACTCTGGCCACCTGATGTGAAGAACTGATTTACTGGAAAAGACCCTGATGCTGGGAAAGACTGAAAGTGGGAGAAGGGGATGACAGAGGATAAGATGGTAGGATGGCATCACCAACTCAATGGACATGAGTTTGAGTAAACTCCAGGAGTTGGTGATGGACAGGGAGGCCTGGCCTGCTTCATAAATACATGAAAAAAAATTGGGCGTTATATAGAGATTAATATCTTTAAATGTAGGGTTTATTTTAGGGAAAAAGGAAAATTCCTGTAAATGAAGACATCCATGTGATAAATAAGAACTAGAAAGGGAAAGATAAAATCTTGTCAAATAACCAAGTGTGTCTTTTATCACCTAACCACTAGAAATAATATACATTTGTTCCAGTGTGTGGATGATGAAGTGTGTAAATATTATACTTCAGAAACAAGAGTAATTCAGGTATTTCAGAATGATTTATGATTACATATCATTATTTCCATACAGAATACTTATCCATCAACTTAAAGGGAATTTTAACTGACTTAAATTCGAGTTCAAAACAATTCTAATGGTAGATATTTTAACTGCAAAGTTATGCTTTATTTGTGTGATTCAGTGATTACATGACATATTTCACAAGAAATACTTGCTATGTAAAATGAGAGCATGAAAGTGCCATACAATGCTTACATTCTTTGTCCTGATCACTTTTAAATTATCTTCCACTTTGTAGGTAATAAAGGGAACTAATTTTTCTTGGCAATAAGAAGTCCTTCTATGTGATTTTCACTTAGAAAAGTCAGTCTTCAAAACAGATGAAATTGGATTGACTATAAAAATAGGACAATATAAGTATTTCTACTTTTGGAAGCAAGAATAACTAATTTAATTATAATTACCTTTCTTGTTTTATGATTCTATGTCTTGTGTTTGCATATTTGGGGAGAATATACATGTTAAATTAAATTTCTTTTTTACCAAGCTCCTCTTTCCATGGGGATTCTCCAGGCAAGAATACTGGAATGGGTTGCCATCCCCTCCTCCAGGGGATCTTCCCAACCCAGAGACTGAACCCAAGTCTCCCACATTGCAAGTAGATTCCTTACCTACTGAGCTACCAGGGAAGCCCAAGAATACTGGAGTGAATAGCTGATCCCTGCTCCAGGGGATCTTTCCAACCCAGGAACTGAACCAGGGTCTACCTCACTGCAGGTGGATTCTTTACCTGCTGAGCTACAAGGGAAGGCCAAGAATAACTAATTTAATTATAATTGCCTTACTTTTTTTTTTGTTTTGTTTTGTTTCTATGTCTTGTGTTTGCAAATTTGGGGAGAATGTACATGTCCTATTAAATTTCTTTTTTTTTCCTTTCTTTCCTTAAATTTCTCTAATTTTAACAAACTATAATTAAATGATTATTTAAACACATTAAAGGGTGAAATCACAATAGTCTCATTTCTTGATTAAATACGTCCTATCTTTTTCATAGTTAATGTTAGTTAACCATTTCCATATCTCACTTAGCCAACCGCCTTACAAGTATAAATTCATTCATTCATACTATCGTATATATTTGCTATTATTACTAATCTACATACACATGAAGTGTAATATTAAGGGAGGTTCAAGAGATATAAGTATAGTTTGTGTGTGTGTGCATGTGCACACACTAAGTCACTTCAGTTGTGTCCCACTCTTTGTGACCCTATGGACTGTAACCTGCCAGGCTCCTCTGTCTATAAGATTCTCTAGGCAAGAATACTGGACTGGATTGCCGTGCCTTTTTCCAGATGATCTTCCAGACCCAGGTATCAAACCATGTCTCTTAATACATCTCCTACATTGGCAGACAGATTCTTTACCATTAGCACCACCTGGGAAGCTCTTAAATGCAGTTTACTAATTTACTAGTTTACTACTTCTTAATCAGGAGTAGAATTGTGAATCATACCAAGTCATGTTTATTCTAGAAAAGAAAAAAAATATATATATATATATAATAAGTAATTTCTGATATATTCATTAATGGAGATCTTAATCCTTCATGTAATAAGTGATATATATGGGTGGCCCCTCTCGTATGAAAATGATGTTATTAACTCAGCATCACTGTATCATGTATTCTGAGGTTTTTTCCCAATAAGGATGATCACACTGTAGTAAACTATTCACATTTCTTTACCATATCCACCTCCTAAGTGCAGTTTAACTATGGGACTATATGTTTTTTTATCATATTCTGAGTTTCTTAACATCTTTAAGGACAACTGGAAAGAGAAAGTAGGTATGGTCATGTGTAATGAGGTGAGAGAAGATAATTTTGAATGCCTTTTGCTATATCACTGAAGCCTGGTACATAATGAATTTCAATCAGTTATCTTTCTTAGTAAATCAATTTAGAGTACAAAATATCATCTTCAGTTATTCACAAGGCATATAACTTGCATGTTAAATCAGAAACTCCCTTCATTTCTCACCCCAAATCTTGGAATACCCACTTTCTCCCAGTAAGTAGACTCTATTGTTCCAGGTTTTGCCTTCTACTTAAACCAGAGATTCTATCACTGATCTACAATCTCTATCCTCCAGGCAACTGTCTTTCCCTCCTTCCTGACCTACACAATAAAAACAAAGTGTAGGGATTTTTATTCTATAGCACAATTTAAAAGAGTTATGTAATCAAAGTTTGGTGTCAGGAAACAAAGGAAGGTGAGAAATGATACACAGCAGTATAGATGAAATAAAATGCTTAGTTTAGTATTTTCCTGGTGGCTCAGATGTTAAAGAATCTGCCTGCAATGTGGGAGACCTGGGTTTAATCCCTGTGCTGGGAAGATTCCCTGGAGGAGGGCATGGCACCCCACTCCAGTGTTCTTGCCTGGAGAATCTCCATAAACAGAGAAGCCTGGTCGGCTGCAGTCCATGGGGTTGCAAAGAGTCAGACACAACTGATCAGCTAACCACAGAGTAAAAACTATTAACAGAGTGTAACCTAAAAGCATTTTTACAGGGTATGTTCCCAGTTAACCACTTTTGATATTATATCACAAATTATACACACTTGGAGATGATTTTCAAACACACTTTGAATTGCTACATAAAAGCTCTCATTTTATCTTTGACAATGTGGCACTAAGAAATTTCAGGAAATCACCACTTACCATTGTCAACCTTCTTGTAAGATCATTTCTGTGGTATACAGTGAAGTGAGGACATCTCATAATTACTTTCAAGTCAATCTAACACCTTCTATGTAAAAATCTTTTTCTAGGAGCAGATGGAGATTCAGTAAAAAGTAAAATACGTCTCCCCTAAAGAAGATAGAGTCTAGTCTTGAACACTGATATATGCACAATTATCTGTAATAGAAGACAGAGCGTGTGAATGTGCAGGACAGGGAGAAATTACCAGAAGGTTTAGAGAGTCAGAATAATTATGAAAGTGAGCCTCTAGTAGCTGATTGGCATTTTAGCAGGTAGGAAAGGAGAAGAGATTTTTAAAATTAGAGAAATATGTATACATGTGCAATATGCAGAAAATAATAGTCTGGTGAAACTTGACTGTAATTCATGTGGCATTCAAGTGAACTTGAGTCCAGATCTGGAAAGCCCTATATGTTAGACTATGCAGAGCACATCATGAGAAACCCTGGGCTGGATGAAGCACAAGCTGGAATCAAGGTTGCTGGGAGAAATATCAATAACCTCAGATATGCAGATGGCACCACCTGTATGGCAAAAAGTGAAGAAGACCTAAAAAGCATCTTGATGAAAGTGAAAAAGGAGAGTAAAACATTGGCTTAAAACTCAACATTCAGAAAACTAAGATCATAGCACCTGGTCCCATCACTTCATGGCAAATAGATTGGGAAACAGTGGAAACAGAGACAGACTTTATTTCTAGGGCTCCAAAACCACTGCAGACGGTGAGTACAGCCATGAAATTAAAAGATGCTTGCTTTTTGGAAGGAAAGTTATGACCCACCTAGACAGCATATTAAAAAGCAGAGACATTACTTTGTCAGCAAAGTTCTGTCTAAGATGTCAAAGCTTTGTTTTCTCCAGTAGTCATGTATGGATGTGAGAGTTAGACTATAAAGAAAACTGAGTGCTGCAGAATTGATGCTTTTGAACTTGTGGTGCTGGAGAAGACTCTTGAGCGGCCCTTGGACAGCAAGGAGCTAAAACCTAAAGGAAATCAATCCTGCATATTTATTGGAAGGACTGATGCTGAAGCTGAAACTCCAGTACTCTGGCCACCTGATGTGAAGAACTGATTTACTGGAAAAGACCCTGATGCTGGGAAAGACTGAAAGTGGGAGAAGGGGATGACAGAGGATAAGATGGTAGGATGGCATCACCAACTCAATGGACATGAGTTTGAGTAAACTCCAGGAGTTGGTGATGGACAGGGAGGCCTGGCCTGCTGGTCACAAAGAGTTGGACATGACTGAGCAACTGAACTGAACTGAACTGAATTGAAGGACTTTGCATCCTTTACTAAGATTATCACTGGGGAGGGCTTTACATATGTACATTTCAGTTAAATATTGCTTTTTTTGTCTAAGAGAAAAAATTCAGGAAATAAAATCCTAGTTTACACATATCTTTTGTCATTCAAAATTTAAACACTTAACTGAATCTAAGGGGGAAAAAAGTGCATTCTGGCTTTACTTTCTACCAGTTAGAAAAAGTTGTTTCTCAGCTTCAAACATTGTCAATAATGTATATTTTCATAATGCAAGATTTACAAACGTAATACATGTATATCAAAACCTTAAGACAATATCTCTTTCCAACTATCTCATTCCCATTCTATTCTTTGAGGGTGATAAACATGCTTCTCATGAAAATGAATTATAATATGTACAATATTCTGCACCTTGTTTTTTTTTCACTTAAAAATGACATTCCATCACTAAATTCTCTGATATTATAAAACATGTCACAATAATCTATCTTTATTCTGCATGCCTCTTAACTCACAAATGCAAATTTTAGCTCAGATTTTAAAACATATGTTCTACTTTTTCCTGATTCAGTCTTGGGAGACTGTACATTGCTAGGAATGGTCAGGAAGATCCCCTGGAGAAGGAAATGGCAACTCACTCCAGTATTCTTCCCTGGGAAATCCCAGGGACAGAGGAGTCTGTGGGACTACAGACCATGGGTTGCAAAAGAGTCGGATAGGCCTTAGTAACAGCAGCAGCAATATTTCAGGTTGTCCTCAGAGATAGTTGCTCAGTCAGTAGTTATATTTTGGTGTGTCCATGGGAAATGATGAGCTCAGGATCCACAATCTCTACATCTTGATCCAGCAGTATGCTTTCTTACTGCTGAGTTTTTAAAAATTCTTCGTATATTTTATATACAATTTCTTTATCAGATATACTTGGAAATCTTTTTTCCCGGAATTTGGTTTGTCTTCTCAATCTCTTAACAGTATCTTTCACAGAGCAAAAGCATTTAAAAAAGTTTTTCTAATTAATTATAACTTTTCCCTTACATTATCATACCTTTGGTGTTGTCAATAATCTATTCTACCTTTTAACTAAGTTACTCATATATATTCTTTATAATTTTTTAAAATTATGATTTCTATTGAAATGTCTTGATGGAATACTATTTTGTACTAAGAGATAAAAATTTCAGGATTTACTCTCTTATTGAATATGAGGATTTATGTCTTATACCATTTGTGTAATTTTCAAATATTATATTTGAATATCACATTTCTTTATTCTTTCTAATTTGTACTTCTGCAATTTTATCACAGGCATGTTGAACTTTCTCATTAATATAGTTCTGTTTCTCACATTTGAAATGAATTCTTTTTCACATCAAATCTATTCTACAGTTTTTCATTTTTTCATTTTATTATTATCCAATGTCTCACTATTCATTAAAATTTTCATTTTAATGACCATCTCAGTGAATGTGTATGTACATATAACCACTTTACAAAATAGTTGGCATCACTTTGTAACTATGAATAATATACCCTAGGAACTGAGCTATTGGCTTCCCCGATAGGTCAGTTGGTAAAGAATCCACCTGCAATGCAGGAGACTCCAGTTTGATCCCTGGGTTGGGAAGATCCCCTGGAGAAGGGAAAGGCTATCCATTCCAGTATTCTGGCCTGGGGAGTTCCATGGCCTATACAGTCCATGGGGTCACAAAGAGTTGGAAGTGTCTGAGTGACTTTCAATCACTCCCTCACAAGCAATTTGAAAATGCAATTTGAAAAATTTGGATAAGACTGCTCTAGACAGTATTTTATAGTAAAAAAAAAAAAAAAAAAAAGCATAGGAAGAAAATTGTGTTTCTATCAGTAGTACAATGGGAAAATAACCGTGAAAAATAAATGAACTATATGTATCAACAATATTGACAGTAAATATATAACTTGGAGTAAGAAGGAAATCTAGTTTCAGAGAAATGCACAAATTATGTTTCTAGTCATCTCAAGATCAAAAGCAGATTAAGTTATTAAAATTGTTTAGGAATAAATTCTAATACAGTACAACATTTAATATGCAAAACAATTATTAATAAAAAAATTATAAGAGTGGTTAACCTTTGGAAGAAAAGAAATGATAAACTTGTAGAGGGACATTCAGGGCTATTCAGAGTTACTGGTTTTTACTTTGGGTAGGAGGTTTTTTCATCAGTACTTAGCAGTGCTTATGTTAAGTCTGCATATGTGTATTCCATATGCTAATGTATATATGTGCATATTTATATTTATCTTTAGGTGAAGAGGGGCAGAAGGGAGCTGAAACACATAACTTTTCTTAGGAGGTATTTGTCTTTAGAAATGTTAAATATTATCTGGAGCTATATGTTGGTTATATGCTCAGCAGATGCTGAAATGCAGAGCTTGCTTTTTACAAATATTGTTTCACTGCCTTCTGTTCAATTTTAATGTCATTTCCTAATATCTCAACTTTAATTGGCTATAGTCTCCCTGTTAGTTGAGAAAATGGAAAAGGTCCAAGCTTATTAAATCAATATACTTAACTTAATAGTCAATTTAAAATTACTTTTTAAATTGACAATGGCTCTACATACTTCTTTGGAGATAAATTTATATCTTGATGAGATTTTTATTCAAAGATAATTCTATATCTTGCTACATAAAAAAAATGTATTCTTAGTAGCTAAGAATGGTTTATAATAACCTAGGCTTTTGCTATGTATAAAACATACATCTAGATTACTTTAAATGGTGTGCCACTGAACTTATGAAAAAAAAAATTTAAAATACTCAGTGCCACATTTTACCAAAACCAGTTGCTGAGTGCCTTTCTGCAAAAATTGTCTCTATGTAATGTTCAAAATGAATTAACCTGGCTGTGCAATTCTCCACTCAAGGGCATCTACGATTATATAGATAAGTAAAAATAACACACATATGATAAACAAACACACAAGTAAATTAGTGAAGATAATATTGTGAGAGATGAGCAAGGGACAATACAGAAATTCATGTTTCATGATCAAAAAGAAGTCTTTTCTTTTGATCAGTATTTGTAGAAAAAAAATCAATTTTATTCATTTACATAAAATTCATTTTGTTCATTTACACTGTTCTTCCCTATTCCAAACTGAAAGAGTCATTCTATTTTACATATTTTTTGTCTGTATTATCTTTATTTAACTGCTGTTCAGTCTTACTCTGGTAGGCAGTTTATTTAGCATCCTTCTTTTCCTAGCAAGTTACTTTTATTCTTTGTTTATTTTATTTTTATCTCTTAGTCTGATGATCTAAATTATGGTCCTCACTTCTAAGCAGTGGCTTGTCTGAAGTCTCAATTGAATGCTTAAAGCACTCCTATCTCTTGCTAACTCAGAACTCTAATATATAGTTCTGTAATTCTTCTCCACTTCTATTCAACTTCTAGCTTGCAACAGTCACTCTTTGAGGCCACAAAGAATTTCCACTGATTATTTATAAACTAGTCTTTTGACAAGAATCAGCAGGGAAACCAGTAGGCATTTAAATTTGTGTGCCCCATCTGTGCAGTTTCCTTTATTTCTAGGGCTATGACATACATAGTCCTGGGAATTTGTAGTAGGATACTAACATATAACCTGCTGCCACTAAATCACTTCAGTCATGGCCAACTCTGCAAACCCAGAGTTGCAGCCCACCAGGCTCCCCCATCCCTGGGATTCTCTAGGCAAGAACACTGGAGTGGATTGCCGTTTCCTTCTCCAACTTACATATAAGGGTGAGTGCATATTGGACAGATGCATGCATGTTAAGAAAAGACATGAAAAGACCCTAAATTCTCACCGCTAAATGAACTTGAGGCTTTGTACACACAGAAATTAAAGGCTAAAATGGCAAAGCTGTAGACTCGTACTAGATATTGACTAAAGGGTTGCAAAATTTAGGAAGTTAGAAGAAATTTATCAAAGAAAAATGGTTAAATTGGGATGAGAAGAGAAAGACTATTCAACTTAGCTGGTTGTTAAAGATATGTTCCAACATGCACACAGATCTCTTTGAAAGGCTGAGAGACATGCTGGAGCAGAAAAGGAAATCTCTGTCTTAGCTGGCCACTAAGTTAACAAAATAGAAACTTCACTAGACTGAAACATCAAAGAATGAAGGTTTGATGGAATTCATTCAGAAAAAGTACTAGACAAACTAATAACCACAGTAACAACTAAAACAGAAATAACAAAACATAGGATGGAATCTGTTTTCCAGAGTCATCAGATTATATTATATAAAATGTCAAGTGCTCATTAAAAATTGAGACATAAAAGAAATAAGAAAGTATGGCCCATACAGAAAAGATAGCAGATAAAAGAAAAGTTATTGAGGATACAACTTATCCTTATTAGGCAAAAATTATAAAATCAACCATTTAAAAATTTTTCAATGATATAAAAGAAAACATGCTTAAATAACTAAATGAAAGTATACAAATTATGTCTCACTGAAGATAGAATATTGGTAAAGAAATAGAAATCATAGAAAAATAAGAATCATGGAATCAGAAAGTATAATACAATGCTTAATGTAAAAAATTCAGAGAGGCTCAAGAGAATATTTGAGCTGGCAGAAAAATGCATTGGCTAAGTTAAGAGAGAAGAACTGAGATGGTCCAATATATGGAACAGAAATTTTAAAAATAGGGGAAAGAATAGCCTTTTCAACAAATGGTGCTGAGATAACTGGATATCCATGGGGAAAAGAATACAACTGGACTCTTATCTGACAACATATACAAAATTAACTAAAATTAGATCAAATATTTCAATGTAAGAAGTCAAAATAAAAGCAACATTTGTATAAATCTTCTTTGGGTTAGACAATGATTTTTTAGATATGGTACTTTAAGTACAAGCAACAAGAGTTAAACTGGACTTCACTGAAATTAAAAACTTTGTACTTCAAGTGGCTCTATCTAAAAAGTGAAAAGAAAACCTACAGAAAGAAATGTGTGTATGTATATATATTCATATATATATAATATATGAATAACCTATATGGAAAGAATCTATAATTTAGAATATATTTTTAAAAATACTTTAAAAACTCTAAGAAAAATATTTGCAAACCAATCTAACAATAAATTTAAAAGATCATACACCATGGTGCAGTGGGGTTTAATCCCATGGATGCAAGGATTTCTCAAATCAATCCATATAATACACTACAAATTGAAGAATAAAGCCATTTCAACAGACGCAGAAAGAGCTTTAATAAAATGTGTGAACTGTATCAACATTTGTTTAATGTTGATAAAAACCCTCCAGAAAATGAGCATAGAGGAACATACCTCAGCATAACAAAGCCATATATGACAAACCCACTGATAACATCATACTAAATTGTGAACAGCTAAATGCATTTTTTCCTAAGATCAGCAACAAGGCAAGGATGCCCATTCTTGCCACTTTTATTCAACATAGTTTTTGAAATCTAAGCCACATCAATCAGGGAAGAGAAATAAAAATAAAAGGCATCCAATTGGAAAGGAAGAAGTAAAAATGTCACTGTTTACAGATAACTTGCTACTATAAATAGAAAATTCTAAAGAGGCCACCAGAAAACTATTAGAACTCATTGATGCATTTGGTAAAGTTGCAGGATACAAAATTAATATACACAAATCTGTTGCATTTCTATACACTAACAATGAAGTATCAGAAGGGAACAATCCCATTTATAATTGCATCAAAAATAATAAAATATCTAAGAATAAACATACCAAAGGGTGCAAATGACTTGGATTCCAAAAGCTATAAGTTTCTTATGAAGTAAAATGAAAATGACACAAACAAATGAAAAAATATATATTCTTGGATTGGAAGAATCAATATTGTAAAAATGATCATACTACTCAAAGCAATCTACAGATTCAATGCAATTCCTATCAAAACACCAGTGGGATTTTTCATAGAACTAGAAGTAAAAATTGTTAAACTCATATGTAAATATGAAAGACCCCAAAAAGCCACAACAATCTTGAGAAAGGATAATGGAACTGGAGGAATTAGGTTCCTTGGCCTCAGGCTATCTTACAAAGCTACGGTAACCAAAACAGTATGGTACTGACACAAAAATAGACACATAGATCAACATAACAAGACAGAGAGCCCAGAAATAAATACATTCACTTGTGGTCAGTTAATCTACAACAAAGGGAGCAAGACTATACAATGGGGAAGAGAGTCTACGGTGAATAATGCTAGGAAAACTAGACAGTTACATGTAAAATAATGAAATTACAACATTCTCTAATATCGTTTAGAAAAAATAAACTCAAAATGGATTAACAAACTAAACATAAGACCAGAGTCTATAAAATTCCTAGGGGAAAACATAGGCAGAACACACTTTGACATAAATCACAGCATAGCTTTTTGGGTCCATCTACAAAAGTAAAGAAAATAAAAACAACAACAAATAAATGAAGCCTAATTAAACTTAAAAGGTTTTTGGATAGCAAAGGAAACCATAAACAAAAAGGCAACCTACTGAATGGGAAAAAAATATTTGCAAATGATATAACTAATAGAGGCTTAATATCCAACATTTATAAGCAGCTCACACAATTCACTATTTTAAAAATCTAATTAAAAATTGGGTAAAGTAACTGAACAGACATTTTTCCAAAGAGGAACTGCAGATGGCCAACAAGTACATGAAAAAAGGCTCACCATAACTAATTGTCAGGGAAATGCAAATCAAGACCATAATGAGATATAAACTCATACATATCAGAATGGTTGTCATTAAAAAGAACACACTAAAAATTGCTGACAAGGATGTGTAGAAAAGGGAAACCTTGTACATTACTGGTGGGAAAATAAATTGGGTTAGCCACTGCAGAAAATGGTATAAAAGTTTCTCAAAAAACTAACAGAACTACCATATGATGTAGCAATTTTACTCCTGAGTATATATGCAAAAAAAAACAAGCATAAACACTATACCTCCACCTCAATGTTCATAGCAGCATTATTCAGAATTGCCAAGAAAAGGAAATAACTTAAGCATCCATTCACAATGAATGAAGAAGACATTGGTGTACATATACAATGAAATACTAATCAGCCATAAAAAGAATTAAATCCTGACACTTGCAGCAACATGGATAGATTTGGAAGGCATTATGCTAAGGGAAATAAGTAAGAGAAAGAAAAATACTATATGTTATCACTTACTGTGGATTTTAAAAATACAAGAAACTAGTGAATGTAACAAAAAAGAGACAGTCACAGAGACAGAGAACAAACTAGTGGTTACCAGTGGAGAGGGGCAGGGAGTGGGGAAGTGGAAAGGAACAAACTATTTGGTATAAGATAGACTCAGGATATATTGTACAACACAGGGAATATACCCAGTATTTTTTCATAACTGCAAATGGAAAGTAACCTTTAAAAATTGAGTAAATTTTTAAAAAATGTTAAATACTTGTAATTCAACCATACATGACAAAAACCCCAATTTAAAAAGGGAGCAATGGGAAATATGAGCAAAGATTTTTAATCAACATTTTTCCAGAGAACACATATAAATATCCCATAAGAAGAAGAAAAGATGTTCAATATCATTAGTTACTCCGGAAATACAAATCAAAACCACAATGAAATATCACTTCACTCCCACTAGGATGTTTATGGTCAAAAAGACAGAAAATGAAAAGTATGAGCATGGGTGAAGAGAAAGAACACTCATAGACTGACAGCAAGGTGGTAAAATGATACAGCTGCTTTGAAAAATGGTTTGGCAAATACACTGAAATTAAACATTCAACTAACACATC
The DNA here is from genome assembly GCA_006410635.1 of Cephalophus harveyi. Classification (NCBI taxonomy): domain Eukaryota; kingdom Metazoa; phylum Chordata; class Mammalia; order Artiodactyla; family Bovidae; genus Cephalophus; species Cephalophus harveyi. Next base: position 14,841 of record SJYT01037050.1, on the reverse strand, counting down.
ATCCAGCAATCCTTCTCCTAGATGAATATGAAAGAGGACTGAAAACACAGATCCACATAAAATTAGTATATGGATGTTCAGAGCATCATTATTTAAAAATCCAAAACATGGATACAATCTACATGTTTATCAATGGTTAATAAAATTTGGTATTGATAAGTAAATGGAATATATCATTAAATAATGAAGCATTGATCCAGGCTATAATATATCAGAGGTTTAAGAATTCAGGCACAGATGTCATATATTATATGAACAAAATTGTATAAAAGTTTCAGAACAGGCAAATCCATAGAGACAGAAACTAAGTTAGTGGTTGCCAAGGTCTAGGAGAATGAAAAAGTTGCCTTAAAGCTCAACATGCAGAAAACTAAGATCATGGCACCTGGTCCCATCACTTCAAGGCAAATAGATGGGGAAACAGTGGAAACAGTGGCTGACTTTATTTCTTGGGGCTCCCAAATCACTGTAGATGGTGATTGCAGCCATGAAATCAAAAGACACTTTACTCCTTGGAAGGAAAGTTACGACCAACCTAGACAGCATATTAAAAGCAGAGATATTACTTTGTTAACAAAGGTCCATCTAGTCAAGGCTATGGTTTTTCCAGGACTCATGTATGGATGTGAGAGTTGGACTATAAAAAAGCTGAGGGGAGAAGAATTGATGCTTTTGAACTGTGGTGTTGGAGAAGACTCTTGACAGTCCCTTGGACTGCAAGGAGATCTGAGTCCATTCTAAGGGAGATCAGTCCTTGGTGTTCTTTGGAAGGATTGATGTTGAAGCTGAAACTCCAATACTTTGGCCACCTGATGTGAAGAGATGACTCATTTGAAAAGACCCTGATGCTGTGAAAGATTGAGGGCAGGAGGAGAAGGGGATGACAGAGGATGAGATGGTTGGATGACACCACCAACTCAATGGACATGAGTTTGGGTGAACTCTGGGAATTGGTGATGGACAGGGAGGCCTGGCGTGCCTGGGGTTCATGGGGTCACAAAGAGTCAGACATGACTGAGTGACTGAACTGAACTGAGCTGAACTGAAAGGCTAGAGGAAAGAAAATTGGAAGGTGACCGCTGATGGGTACAGGGTTTCTTTTTGGAGTGATAATAGTGCTGTATGATTCAGTTCAGTTCAGTTCAGTCACTCAGTAGTGTCCAACTCTTTGCGACCCCATGAATCACAGCACGCCAGGCCTCCCTGTCCATCACCAACTCCTGGAGTTCACTCAGACTCAAATACTGTGGTGCAATATGTGGTTAAAAAATACTTTTCCTTCCTTTGAGGATATTCTGCTTCAAGGAGCCTGAATTATTTAATAATATATGAGAAATAAAGTGACACAAACACATATATGTGTATGCACATATACAATCTCAACATGAACATGTGGATAGGCAGAGTATAAAATTATTGATACTCCATGGAAATGAATGCAATCAGTACTACTTCAAAATAAAAGGGCACTTATAAGTCATTTTTTAAAAACATCATTAAGTAACTATGTGTCAAACACTTAAACTTCGCTAATTCTCTTTTGATACGAACAATACTTTTGAGTACTCAGCTAGGTTCAAAGTTGTTTTGCAAAATGTTGCTATGAGAAATAGCGCAGATGTTTAATGCCAAGGATCACAAATGACTTGAGTTACTAATAATTTGAGAAGGCAAGAAAACATAATTCATATATTCAGAGGGGTATAGCATTAATAAAAATTAAAAATAAATGAACAAAGTTTGATATGCAAATTTCATTAATTCAACTGTCAAATCTTACTATTAAGAGACTATATATTATTGAACTTATTATTGTTGATATTTCCATTAAATTAATATTAAAGACAGCACATAAAACTTGTTATTTTTGTACAAAAGAGATTTACATGTGCAATGTGAAAAAAATAAAACCAGAGTGGTGTAGATTAGTGGAAAGAGAGATGTGTATAAGAGACAGATTTATAATTGCATCAAAAATATCCTAAACTGTTTCTTTGAATAACAAAAACTAATTTTAAGTAGCATAGAATATATTTTATTTACTTATATTTTGGATATATGTTTGAAAAACAAACATTTGGACCTTGCTATATATGAAAAGTACAGAAAGATAATTTAGGCTTTTCCAAAATGTAGTTAAATTTGAAAAAATAATGTCTTTGAGATACATAGGTTTCTGTGCAAAGTTGATTTGGTTTTATTCAATTAACCCAAAAAATGATATTAGAAACAAGTGTATAAAGAAAAAACTAAAAAACATACTCACATAGCAAAATAAAGGCAAAGTTTAGAGCATTAAGGATAATAATAGATCCTTATAAAGTGAATTTTTAAAATATCATGTATGGATGTGAGAATTGGACCATAAAGAAGGCTGAGCACCCAAAAATTGATGTTTTCAAACTGTGGTGCTGGAAAAGACTCTTGAGAGTCCCTTGGACATCAAGGAGACCAAATCAGTCAATCCTAAAGGAAATCATCTCTGAATACTCATTGGAAAGACTGACACTGAAGCTGAAGTACCAATATTTTGGTCACCTGATGCAAAGAGCCAACCCACTGGAAAAGACCCTGATACTGGGAATGACTGAGGGAAGGAGGAGAAGGCGGCGACAGAAGATGAAATTGTTGGATGGCATCACTAATTCAATGAACATAAGTTTGAGCAAACTCTGGGAGATAGAGAAGGACAAGAAACCCTGGCATGCTGCAGTCCACGGGGTCAGGACTGAGCAATTTAACAATCACAACAAAATTTGCTATTAGTAGGACAGACAGAGCATTGAACTTTTGCATACCTACACAATGACTATGCAACACTAGTCATCTACTCTGTCTTTAAATATAAACATCTCACTTTCAAGGTAAAATTTCTCAATCTATGGTCCAGACACCATATGCATCAGCCCTAACCTGACAAGTCAGATCTCTGGATTTGGGACACTAAAGTATATATGTTCATTAGCTCTTTATTTCATCCCAGTTATTCTTATGCTGAAGTATGAGGAAAAGGGAAAGAGGATCCAGCATTTACTAATTTGGTTTAAATGGCAGACACAGTTCATCCTTCATCTCCCTTTATCCTGAATATTGTTACTATTTTAAATAATATTACTGCTATATTATAGACTAGGAGACAGAGGTTGCTGCTGCTGCTGCTGCTGCTAAGTCGCTTCAGTCGTGTCCGACTCTGTGCGACCCCATAGACGGCTGCCCACCAGGCTTCCCCGTCCCTGGGATTCTCCAGGCAAGAATACTGGAGTGGGTTGCCATTTCCTTCTCCAATGCATGAAAGTGAAACTGAAGTCTCTCAGTCGTGCCCGACTCTTAGCGACCCCATGGACTGCAGCCTACCAGGCTCCTCCGCTGTGGGATTTTTCAGGCAAAAGTACTGGAGTGGTTTGCCATTGCCTTCTCCGAGACAGAGGTTAAGAGTGTTTAAAATTATGTAAAACTTGTAAGAGGACATGTAAGTATTCAACATTCTATAAGTAATCAGCTTACAGAAGTTATTTCCTACTTGACACATACTTAGAGGGATTTTCAGAGTGCAGGCATCTGAATGAATAACCAGATTAGTTTTGTCCCACCAACTGGAATCACGCATACCCAGTGAAGTCTGTTCAGCTCAGTTCAGTTCAATTACTCAGTCAGTTCAATTCAGTCACTCAGTCGTGTGTTCAGTCGTGTCCAGCTCTTTGCGACCCCATGAATTGCAGCACGCCAGGCCTCCCTGTTCATCACCATCTCTCGGAGTTCACTCAGACTCACATCCATTGAGTCAGTGATGCCATCCAGCCATCTCATCCTCTATCGTCCCCTTCTCCTCCTGCCCCCAGTCCCTTCCAGCTTCAGGGTCTTTTCCAATGAGTCAGCTCTTCACATGAGGTGGCCAAAGTATTGAAGTTTTAGCTTCAGTATGAGTCCTTCCAATAAACACCCAGGACTGATCTCCTTTAGAAGGGACTGGTTGGATCTCCTTGCAGTCCAAGGGACTGTCAAGAGTCTTCTCCAACACCACAGTTCAAAAGCATCACTTCTTTGGTGCTCAGCTTTCTTCACAGTCCAACTCTCATATCCATACATGACTACTGGAAAAACCACAGCCTTGACTAGATGGACCTTTGTTGGCAAAGTAATGTCTCTGCTTTTTAATATGCTATCTAGGTTGGTCATAACTTTCCTTCCAAGGGGTAAGCATCTTTTAATTTCTTGGCTGCAATCACCATCTGCAGTGATTTGGAGCCCCAAAAAACAGTCTGACACTGTTTCCACTGCTTCCCCATCTATTTCCCATGAAGTGATGGGGCCAGTTGCCATGATCTTTGTTTTCTGAATGTTGAGCTTTAAGCCAACTTTTCACTCTCCTCTTTCACGTTCATCAAGAGGCTTTTTAGTTCCTCTTCACTTTCTGATATAAGGGTGGTGTCATCTGCATATCTGAGGTTATTGATATTTCTCCCAGCACTCTTGATTCCAGCTTGTGCTTCTTCCAGCCCCGTGTTTCTCATGATGTACTCTACATATAAGTTAAATAAGCAGGGTGATAATATACAGCTTTGACAAACTGTATAACCTATAAATCACATAATCCACATCTGTCCTCTTAAAAAATACTGAATATATAGTGATGTGATTGTTCTTATTGTTAGAAAATCAGTTGTGGATATAATTTTCCAGAAAATTAAGAAACACACAATAGTGAAATAAAGTGTAATATTCTAAAAGCAAAGCTTCAGCCATTGTTATCTTATGATAATATAGGCATTGCATTCAGAAATGTTATCTACTTTTAAGATATCTAAGTAACAAATTGCAAAATGGCCACTGAAAAAAGTTCTATGTAGAGAAGCCAAATGTAATAATAGTTTACCTGTTGATATGTGCATATTGACTTAAGAATTTTTTCTTAACAGCAATAATTCTATAGACACAACTTAAACATTCTAAGAAGTTGTGTATATGGCTCTCACTGAAGCTCATCACTAGGTGTATTGGTTACATTTTATTAAGAACATATTAATTAAGAAAGTTTAAAGTTTAGCTATATGAAAAAGATTTGGAAAGACACTGTCATTACTTCATGAAATTCACAAAAATAAAAATTAATAAAGAAATTCAATCATTTGTTTCAAGATAATAAATAATATAGTTTTAAAGTTTTTCTGTTTCAAGATAATAAATAATATAGTTTTAAAGTTTTTCTGTATTATTAAAATCAGTTCTAACTGTTGCTTCCTGGCCTGCATACAGATATCTCAAGAGGCAGGTCAAGTGGTCTGGTAATCCCATCTATTTCAGAATTGACAAGCACAAAGTATTGAGAGATAAACAAGATCTAGGGCAGGATTGATCAACGAATTTCTTCTCCTAGAAAAAGTTACTCTTTCAAGACTGAAAGAGGTGGTAGTTTCATCTACTGTGGGAAAACCAACTAGGAGAATCAAGAAAAATGAATAAACAAATGACTCTTCTCCAAATGAAAGAACAAGATCAAGCCTCAGGAATAAAACCTTCATCAAGTGGAGATAAGTAATTTACCTAATAAGGAGTTCAAAGTAACAGTCATAAAGAAGCTAATCAAACTGGGGAGAAGAATAGATGAAAACACTTAGAATCTCAGCAAAGAGTTGAAAAATATAAGAAAGAACCAAATAGAAGTATAAGAGCTGCATAATATAGTAACTGTCTCTTATACACATCTAGTTTTAAAGTTTTTCTGTTTCAAGATAATAAATAATATAGTTTTAAAGTTTTTCTGTATTATTAAAAAGAACTAAAGATCTTTATCTATGTCCAAATTCAATACATTAGATACAGCTAAGATTTGTTGGATAGATTCTTCTTGTTCTTTTAATAAAATTATTTCATCTGTGCCAAATGTAAAAATTTATTTTCTATACCTTCCTTCCTTTGCAAGCAATTGTTAAGTTTTGTTCTTTAATATTTTAATTAAGTTAGCTCTGATTTTAATTCCATCAACAATTAAACACCTGTACTAAGTAACTTTGGGCTGATACACTGAAAATTTCCAGACTAGCCACATAACTCCTATTAAAATTAATGGTTCTACATGCTAATTATCCATGTTCCAAGATGAAAATTTCCCCATGGTGTTCAGTAACCCTTAAAATTCCCCATTTCTTATTTTGTCACCAAATGCCAATGAGGAGATTGTGCCACCTGCTATCAAGCCATACTTATAAAAAGATGATAGAAAAAAAAAAAGAAACTACAATTGAGAATCTTTTTCTCATACAGGGAATTTAAACCATGTTATAGTTTTGAACATACAGATAGTGGTTATAAAACATTCTTTTGATGCTTGATTGAAATTTATTGAAATTAATATTAATGTAAGAAACCTCTCACATATTTCTAAATAACATGAGTTCACTTTGATTCAACTTTTAGGCAGCTTTTGATTCAATTTTTTTTTTTATTAACAAAGTAAAAAATATAAATCAAAGTCACCAACAAATATCTTTAACAGACAGCAAAAAGGAATTATGTAGCTTATCAAGATCTGTTGTTATAGACTTAACTGGTTATTACATTTTTTTAAGTTGATTGTTTTTAATTTTATTACTTGTAAGTAATTTTGATATAATATTTGATAAAAAAAATTTCAGTAAGACAATCTTATATTAAGTATAGTATTTACTATTTTCACCTAGAGCTACTATTCACTTCACTGCCCTCTACATTACTATGGTGTCTTCCATATTAAGGTGATCATCCTGGGATCAGTTCTTCCTGTGCCCAGCATCAAAATCATTCCCTGGATTTCAAGGAGGCTGAAACAGATATTTCTTCAGGCTCTGTCTTCAGCAATAGTTCTATTTAGACCCTCACCTCTGATAGGCAACTCTCAGACTACTCAGATAACTAAAATAACCCTCAAAGAAATGTGAACATGATCACCTTTAATATATTATGAATTCATAAAAAATATAAAATTCATAAAAATTCTGTAGACAAAATATTCTCAGTGAGTGAAACTTTGCACCTCAAGAAAGATTTGGAAATGTCTGGAGACATCTTTAGATGTCATAAGTGAAGGAAATGCTACTGGCATCTAGTAGGTAGAAGCCAGAGATGTGGTTAAATATCTATAATGCATGAGACAGCTCCCCACAACAATCATCCAATGTAAAATGTCACCAGTCCCAAGGGTAATAAACCTATTATTAAACCAGATATTAAAATGATCATTTCTAAAACTATCCAGAATAGAATATAGAATACGTGTATCATATATAAGAATCAGTTCAGTACAGTCCCTCAGTCATGTCCGACTCTTTGCAACCCCATGATTTGCAGCATGCCAGGCCTCCCTGTCCATCACCAACTCCCAGTGTTCACTCAAACTCACATCCATCGAGTCAGTGATGCCATCCAGCCATCTCATCCTTGGTCGTCCCCTTCTCCTCCTGCCCCCAATCCCTCCCAGCATCAGAGTCTTTTCCAATGAGTCAGCTCTTCGCATGAGGTGGCCAAAGTACTGGAGTTTCAGCTGTAGCATCATTCCTTCCAAAGAAATCCCAGGGCTGATCTCTTTCAGAATGGACTGGTTGGATCTCCTTGCAGGCCAAGGAACTCTCAAGAGTCTTCTCCAACACCACAGTTCAAAAGCATCAATTCTTCAGTGCTCAGCTTTCTTCACAGTCCAACTCTCACATCCATACGTTATCACTGGAAAAACCATAGCCTTGATTAGATGGACCTTTGTTGGGAAAGTAATGTCTCTGCTTTTGAATATACTATCTAGGTTGGTCATAACTATTCTTCCAAGGAGTAAGCATCTTTTAATTTTGTTTAGGTTAATAAACAACTAAATGTGTTCATTATAAAATAGGAAATATCTTTAAAGACAAAATATTTACTTTGATTTTTTTGCAAACACCTTTACTTATTTTTAAGTTCTGTTACATGTGTGCCTTGCTCACCCGGCTGTAAGCTTTGTGAGGATAGGAACTAACTCACAATGCTCCTGAAATTAATTTTTTTCCCCCCAATCTTTCATGATTAGTTTATGTTAACAAGAGTCCTTATTATAATCTCTTATTTGTCAATCCATTCTTAGAAAAGATAATTTTTGAAAAAAAAAAAAAAAATGACTACCATCTAGAAGACTTTGATTCTTTTCAGAAAAAAATTTGACTTACCAAGAGATGAAGAGGTGTCTGAACTCTGGCAGAGGGAAAGGCAGGATTGATTGCCTCTACTGTAACCAACACTGTGAAAAGAAATATAATTACCTTTATTAGTCAAACTTTTTGTTTGAACAATTAAATTTACTATCATAGATGACTGGTTATTATATTACTAGTATATTTGTTTATATGCATTATATGCATACATACATGTATTTGTTTCTCTTTTACTTTTCAACTACATAACCTCATAATAATAATAAGCAATACAAGAAAACAGAGTATAGAGAAGGTATATACAGAAAACCACTAAAATATTAATTTNTTATTGATATTTCTCCCGGCAATCTTGATTCCTGTCTCTTATACACATCTAGATGTGTATAAGAGACAGGGTTATTATATTACTAGTATATTTGTTTATATGCATTATATGCATACATACATGTATTTGTTTCTCTTTTACTTTTCAACTACATAACCTCATAATAATAATAAGCAATACAAGAAAACAGAGTATAGAGAAGGTATATACAGAAAACCACTAAAATATTAATTTTATTAAAAATATGTTTTCCTAATTTAAGACATTCACATTAGTATGAATATACATGTTAATATATTATTTACTCTATGTATATATATTATATATCATATAATATATATTAGATCACATGATTATATATGTGACAATGAAGGCTCCTTTTGAACTGAAACATTTCATATAGATGGGTAAGAGACATTGAACAAAATAGTGGGCTGGTTTTGTTAGAGGCCTAAGCATTTGAAGAAATATCTAAAATGCTTTTTTTAGTTTAATGATTTTCCTAAATTTTTGCTTCCTAGTTTCTCCCAATTTTCTCATCTATTTACATTTTTTAATATCAGACAAACTAAATAATCTGTTTGGCTTCATTAAAAGGTAATAAAACCCCAGAAAGGAAGGCAAATAATGTTAATAGCTAGTAGCTAAACATTTAAATTCAGGCACCAATATATTGCAGAAAAAAAATATTTTGCTTTAGTGAAAAGAAATATATAGTTTTTGAAAGACAATGAGCACTTATGCTCTTTTTACATATAAATTGTTCCCACTGTTAGTAGTCAAGAAAAGTTCAACATGGTAACATAGGCTGATCCTGAACTCACTTCCTTCCAGGAAATATAGTTAGGCTAGAGCTGCATATGGAACAGTTTTCTCTTAAAAGAACCTAATGGCTGACTTAGTGATGGTTACACAGGGCAAAGGAGAAAAAAAGACACTGAAGCAGCTAGGAGAGCTATCTCTCCATAAACCCTACCCCTGACATTGTGACCTGCTGAGTTTCTCCATGAGGAGTAAAGGTTTAAATGCCACATCGGGTACTTCAACTTTTAAGACCTCCACCTGAAAGACAAGCTCCCCAAATATATAATTTTGAAAACTGACAGGGCTCTCATCCTGAGACCCACAGAATGAAATAATCTGACAATGGCTTTTAAAGCACCTGTACAATTAGACTCACCACACCAGGGCCCATCTCAAAGGCAGCTTATCTCAGCCAGACTTAAAGTGAAGGGAGTTGAAAGTGTTAGTCACTCAGTTGTGTGCAACCCCATGAACTTGCCGTGCCAGGCTCCTCTGTCCATGGGATTTCCCAGGCAAGAATACTGGAGTGGGTAGCCATTTCCTTCTCCAGTGGATCTTCCTGATCCAGGGACCGAACCTGGGTCTCCTGAATTGCAGGCAGATTCTTTACCATGTGAGCCACCAAAGAAGCCCCAAAGTGAACGAAGCTCACCTGCTAATGTTAGAGTTTCAGGTAGAGGAGTTGGCATCTAATATAACACAGACATCAAGGAACTTGCTGGAAATATTCACTGGGGACAGAGACCAGTGGATACTGCCAATGCCTTTTCCTTTCACCATGCTGTTAAAGTACCAGTATCTCCCAGAAGAACAGACATCTGGTGCCCTGATATTTGTATCTGTTTCCCAGAGGACATTTCTTGAATACATGGTTCTGGAGGCCAGCAGAGCTTCTGTTCAAGGTCCTATGGGACTTTGACAAACACAGTTACCCAGAGAGGAGATTATACACTTGTCTAGCACCACAACTATTTTGGCTGCTGCCAGGGAATACCTCCACATAACTCGGGCCTGGTGGACATGAAGTTTATGCTTGTGGGTCTCATAGACTGTAACCAATGGAGAAAGAGTTCTTACACAGCTACCACACCTAGAGTAGAGTGAGAGGCAACAAACCCAGGAGACAAATCTTTCTGTAAAGGAGGCCTATGAGCTAGTTATTACAGCTGTGGCCTCTGGAGTAGGCTTCTAATTAAATGTACACCTTGGGGATGGCTATAATCCTTTTCAGGAACCTTGGAGGGAAGGTGCTATTTTTGCATTCTCTCTCTGCTGCACTCCAGAGATCCAGAGTCTTTCAGAGATTTACACATGTATCATACACCCTGGTTTTAGGTATGATGCCCCAGGTTTTGTGGCTGCTACTCAGAGAACACCCTTTGATCATGTGGTTCTGGTAGCCAGGAATGTTTGCATTTCTGAGTCCAGAGGACTATGATAATCAGAGAGACAGTTATTGGCAGGCTAATAGCCTAAGGCACTGTACAGACAGCAGACTAGAGCACGTTCACCCAGTCATTCTCTGAAGGGGCCTCTTTGCTTATCTAGTGGCCGATGGAGCCACTCTCAAGGAGCACGGGCAATGAACTCCATCTTGGTGCTCTCCCTCTGCCTTGTCCCAGCTAACTGATGACTCCTAGAAAATAATTTATGTACTCATCTGACACTCCAATTTTTCCAATTGCCACTCAGGGAGCATCTCCAGATAACCAGGCTTTGGTGGCCAGTGAAGCTTATGCTTGCACTGGACTATATATATTTGCATATTTTTAAAAACTGCTGCCTAAGGGTCTGACATCCAATCAACCTGAATCTAGATGCTGAGATCCTCTCATCTGAGACACTGACAGGTGTTGGCATATACTTAACTACTGGGAGCTATTAAAAATATAACAGACCACTTCATTTCAGTTCAGTCGCTCAGTCGTGTCCAACTCTTTGTGACCCCATGAATTGCAGCATGCCAGGCCTCCCTGTCCATCACTAACTCCCAGAGTTCACTCAGACTCACATCCATCGAGTCAGTGATGCCGTCCAGCCATCTCATCCTCTGTTGTCCCCTTCTCCTCTTGCCCCTAATCCCTCCCAGCACTAGAGTCTTTTCCAATGAGTCAACTCTTTGCATGAGGTGGCCAAAGTACTGGAGTTTCAGCTTTAGCATCATTGCTTCTAAAGAAATCCTAGGGCTGATCTCCTTCAAAATGTATTGGTTGGATCTCCTTGCAGTCCAAGGGACTCTCAAGAGTCTTCCCTAACACCACAGTTCAAAAGCATCAATTCCTCAGCACTCAGCCTTCTTCACAGTCCAACTCTCACATCTATACATGACCACAGGAAAAACCATAGCCTTGACTAGACAGACCTTTCCTGGCAAAGTAATGTCTCTGCTTTTGAATATGCTATCTAGGTTGGTCATAACTCTTCTTCCAAGGAGTAAGCGTCTTTTAATCTCATGGCTGCAATCACCATCTGCAGTGATTTTGGACCCCAAAAAAATATCTGACCCTGTTTTTTATCTGACACTGTTTCCACTGTTTCCCCATCTATTTCCCATGAAGTGATGGGACCGGATGCCATGATCTTTGTTTTCTGAATGTTGAGCTTTAAGCCAACTTTTTCACTCTCCACTTTCACTTTTATCAAGAGGCTTTTAGTTCCTCTTCACTTTCTGCCATAAGGGTGGTGTCATCTGCATATCTGAGGTTATTGATATTTCTCCCGGCAATCTTGATTCCAGCTTGTGTTTCTTCCAGTCCAGCATTTCTTATAAGCAGGGTTACAATATACAAGCTTGACTTACTCTTTTTCCTATTTGGAACCAGCCTGTTGTTCCATGTCCAGTTCTAACTGTTGCTTCCTGGCCTGCATACAGATATCTCAAGAGGCAGGTCAAGTGGTCTGGTAATCCCATCTATTTCAGAATTGACAAGCACAAAGTATTGAGAGATAAACAAGATCTAGGGCAGGATTGATCAACGAATTTCTTCTCCTAGAAAAAGTTACTCTTTCAAGACTGAAAGAGGTGGTAGTTTCATCTACTGTGGGAAAACCAACTAGGAGAATCAAGAAAAATGAATAAACAAATGACTCTTCTCCAAATGAAAGAACAAGATCAAGCCTCAGGAATAAAACCTTCATCAAGTGGAGATAAGTAATTTACCTAATAAGGAGTTCAAAGTAACAGTCATAAAGAAGCTAATCAAACTGGGGAGAAGAATAGATGAAAACACTTAGAATCTCAGCAAAGAGTTGAAAAATATAAGAAAGAACCAAATAGAAGTATAAGAGCTGCATAATATAGTAATTGAACTGAAAAATAAACTAGAAGTGTTCAACAACAGACTGGATGAGAGAAAAGAACAAATCCGTGAACTCAAAGACACGTACTTGGAACTCATTGAATGAGACAAAAATATAAAAAAATGAAAAAAAAAAAAAAAAGGAAATACCTTAAGGGTCTACTGTGATGACCCAGGGGGATGGTATGGGGAGGAGGGTGGGAGGGGGGTTCAGGATTGGGAACACGTGTACACCCATGGAGGATTGATGTTGATGTATGGCAAAACCAATACAAAATTGTAAAGTAATTAGCCTCCAATTAAAATAAATAAATTTAAATTTAAAAAAAATCAAATGAACTAATACTAAATTTAAAGAACTCCCAGGAGGAAAAGAGAGCAAGAAAGAGGCAGAAATCATATATGAAAAAATAATAGCTGAAAACTTCCCTAAAAATGGGGAAGGAAGCAGACTTCCAAATCCAGGAGCATAAGAGAATTCCAAACAAGATAAACCCAAAGAGATACTCATCAAGACACATTATAATTAAAATGTCAAAAGTTAAAGACAAGGAGAGTTTATTAAAAGCAGTGAGAGAAAAACTATTTGATACATATGAAAGAAACTCCATAAGACTGTCAACAGATCTCACAGGGGAAATGTTGTAGAAAGAGAAGGGAGTATCATGAAATATTCAAAGTGCTAAAAGAAAAAACGGCTAGCTAAGAATACTCTACTCATCAAAGTTATTCAGAGTTGAATAGTTAAAGAGATTTTCAGACAAGCAAAACTAAAGGAGTCCATCTCTACTAAACAGACACTATAAGAAATATTAAAGGGATTCTATTTTGAAAACAAAAGGTAAAAACTAGTAGCAAAAAAGCATTTGAAAGAATAAATCTCACTGGAAAGGTAAATATATATTAAAGGTAGTGCTTTCAGTTCAGTTCAGTTCAATTCAGTCACTCAGTCAGGTCAGACTCTTTGCAACTCCTGGATTGCAGCAGACCACGGTTCCCTGTACATCACCAACTCTCACAGCTTGCTCAGATTCATGTCCAGTGAGTCAGTGATGCCATCCATCCAGCTCAGCCTCTCTATTGTCCCCTTCTCCTCATGCTGTCAATCTTTCCCAGTATCAGGGTCTTTTCTAATGAGTCAGTTCTTCGCATCAGTGGGCAAAGTACTGGAGCTTAAGCTTCATTATCAGTCCTTCCAATGAATATTCAGGACTGATTTCCTTGAGCATTGACTGGTTGGATCTCCTTGCAGACCAAGGAACTCACAAGAGTCTTCTCCAACACCACAGTTCAAAAGCATTAATTCTTCAGTGTTCAGCTTTCTTTATTGTCCAAATCTCACATCTATACATGACTACTGGAAAACCCATAGCTTTGAATAGATGGACCTTTGTGGGCAAAATAATGTCTCTGCTGTCTAAGTTTGTCATAACTTTTCTTCTTAGGAGTAAGCGTCTTTTAATTTCATGGCTGCAATCACCATCTGCAGTGATTTTGGAGCCCAAGAAAATAAAGTCTCTCACTGTTTCCATTGTTTCCCCATCTATTTGCCATGAAGAGATGGGACCAGATGTCATGAGCTCAGTTTTTTGAATGTTGAGTTTTAAGCCAGTTTTCTCACTCTCCTCTTTCACTTTCATCAAGATGCTCTTTAGTTCCTCTTCACTTTCTGCCATAAGGGTGGTGTCATCTGAATATCTGAGGTTATTGATATTTCTCCCAGCAATTTTAATTTCAGCTTGTGCTTCATCCAGTCTAGCGTTTCACATGATGTACTCTGCATATAAGCTAAAAAAGCAGGGTGACAATATAGAGCCTTGATGTACTCCTTTCCCAGTTTGGACCAGTCCATTGTTCCATGTCTGGTGCTAACTGTTGCTTCTTGACCTGCATAAAGATGTCTCAGGAGGCAGGTAAGATGGTCTGGTATTCCCATATTTGAAGAATTTTCCACATTTTGTTGTAATCCACACAGTCAAAAGCTTTAGTGTAGTCAATGAAGTGGAAGTAGAGTGTTTTAATCACTTATAAAGCTAGTATCCATAATGCATGACACATATATAACAAACTTCCTAGTTCAGTTCAGTTCAGTTCAGTTCAGTCGCTCAGTCGTGTCCGACTCTTTGCGACCCCATGAATCGCAGCACGCCAGGCCTCCCTGTTCATCACCATCTCTCGGAGTTCACTCAGACTCACATCCATCGAGTCAGTGATGCCATCCAGCCATCTCATCCTCTGTCGTCCCCTTCTCCTCCTG
>SJYT01037049.1:128105-138808 GCA_006410635.1 Cephalophus harveyi | reverse complement strand
ATGGACGTGAATCTGAGTGAACTCCGGGAGATGGTGATGAACAGGGAGGCCTGGCGTGCTGCGATTCATGGGGTCGCAAAGAGTCGGACACGACTGAGCGACTGAACTGAACTGATGCCGGGTCTTAGTTGTGGCCCTGGGGATCTTGGTCGCTGCGTGTGGAATCTACTTCCCTAACCAGGGTTGGAACCCCAGGCCCCCCGCATTGGGAGCACAGAGTCTTAACCACTGGACCACCAGGAAGTTCTGACATAGAGTTGTATAATAAAGATATTTAAGATCATCTTTTTCAACAAGGTCTCATGGATAACCACACAGCTGGCAATCTTTCAGGATTCTTGGGAAGGACAAAAAGTGGGGATTGCTGACTTAAGGGCGTGGATGTTGAGTAGCTTGGAATGGTTGAGACAGAAGGTTTCTCAGGGTGTCAGCAAAATAGAAGGTTCCAGGGACACAGTATTGGCTGCTCTTTTCCCCCAACCTGTATCATTGACATCCTGAATCTCCTTTCCCTGGTAGCTTCACAAAACCTGGGAAGAGGGGTTGTGAACTTGGTTTCAAAAAGGGGTGGGGGGGATGATCTTTTTAAGGAAAAAGGATACATTAAATATGAATAAAAATTACGTCCAGGGCTTTGGAAGGGTCTCACACAGGAAGAGAAGGATGAAGCTAAGCTTCATTAGTTTCACGGTAAGTGTGTCTCTATTTTGGCCTGAGTCAGAAAACCTTTTTCTGCCCGCTGTATTTCTGGCCATTGGTCCTTCTGGAAGGCATCATAGAAAAAGATCAAAATCCACCATATTCATTCCTGCGGAGTAATGGCATAACATCAGAGCACCAACCCTGGGCCATCATAGGAACTAGCCTTTCACTAGCTCATCAAAGGTCAGCTTTGTAATGAGAGAAGCAAATAGAACAGCAGGGATCTATCTGGAAAATATCAGGTTATTATGACCATTTTTCCAGCATTCTCATGCTGATTGCTTAGGGGTTGTTTGCGCTAGCTGACTACACAATGAAGGATGGAGGAGAGCCAAGATGATCAGGCCAATCTCTGCAATTTATAACTTCCCATAAAGTTTTCATGCAGCAACGCCTCCCGCTTTTTCCATTATTTGCTAGAGATAGAACATCACACTATCTTTTTTTTTTTTGCAATGGTCCCTGGCTTCCTGCAATGTAGCCAGGGATAACATAGGAGGATATGTTTTCCAGTTGCCTTTCAAATTTGCCCATGACTGGATATCTGATCTGATTTTTATTTTGAAAAGTTCCCTCTGACTCTTGCTAGTGGGACATGAATGGAAGCAGGCAGGTGAGCAGGCTCTGTAGTAGGCTAGGCAAGAAATGATAGGGCTTTAGGCTTGGTAGGTGGACTTCAGAGAAGAGGTTAGAGTCTTTAAAAAGGAGAGTCAGCAGGACAGCTAATGAATTGGGTGTGGGATGAGGGCTGTAGGATGGGATGGAAAAGAGGATTCACAGTTGCTTCCAAGGATTTTGGCCTGAACCACTAGATAAAATTTCAGAAAGGGGGGAGATGGGGGCAAGTATAGAAAAAAAGAATCAAGAATTCTCTTTTGATCATGAAATTGATCAAGTTAAACTCCATAGACTATGGAAAAGCTATTCTAAACAATGCAAATTTTCAAGTCAATTACTAAAATATCCATTCATTAAAGAGCAAGCTCTATAAAAACCAATGCAAATACTATATTTAGATAAATGAATTTTGTTTCTTTTAACCCTGACAAAGAGAAGTCCATGTCTTGTCTGTATTATAACTAGGTCAACATAACCAAATTCCATTTCCTCTGGAGACTTTCAAGGTTAAATAAAGTACGAAGAAGTAAAACTACAGCAGAAATGAACACACTGTGAGTCAACTATACTTCAATAAAATAAAAATTTTTTAAACAAGAAGTAAAACTCACCATGTTTGCAGACCAAACAATTATGTCTACAAAGCAAGTCTCAAGGTTTAATTATCACAACAAACAATTCTGATAGAGAATTTTGTTAAGTGGGGAAAGTCTTTTGTGTGCCTTCTCATTAATTGATTAATTAATTATTAATAATCTCACATGCAAACAAAAAGTGCAGCTCCTTCCAAAAGGTGACAATCCATGTCCAGTTCTGGCATCCATTCCTTCTCTGGTTACATTTGCTCATTTAACGAACATGCAATTAATAGACTTTATACCAGGCACAGTTCTAAATTATGAGAACATAATTATGGATAAAACATTTTCCTTGTCTTTGGAGCTTGCAGTCTAGTCGGGGAGATAGTAAATTAAATAACGGCAAATTCCAGTGTCAGCAATCAGGAACACTAAATAACCGAAAATGTTCAGATGATGAACACTTAGAAATGCTGGCAAAATTTTAAGGGGAAAAAATGTAAGGAAATGCATAAATGAACTGGTAAGAAGAAAGAGTAATCTCCAGGGTCCAAAGTAAAGAGACAGCTGAAAACCAGAGTGGTAGCCATGAAAGCAGATGACGTTGCTACCCTGGGGAAGACTTAATTTCATCATCTAAAGCAGTCTAGGATTAGGACTTCCCCGACATTCCAGTGGTTAAGACTTCAAACTTCCGTTGTGGGGAGGAGGGGCATGGGTCCAATCCCTGGTTGAGGAACTAGGATCCTGCATGTCTCATAGCTAGGCCAAAAAATAAAACAAAATAAAATATTCTAGGGTATACTCAGTGTGGGAGGGGACTACACAAGGACCTGATCCCCAGGGGTGAGAATCACTGGGTGCTACCTTGAAGGCTGACTACCACAACCCATCTGGCAAAGTGCTAGTCCAACAAAGGTGGCAGCCAATGACAAGACAATCTGGACTGGTGGGAGAGGAGAGGAAACATAAATATCATAACCAGTTCCATTAAGCGAGGACTGTTGCCTCTACTTGAATTTTCATTCTTGCTGCGTCATGAATTTTTTTTCTCTTTTATTGAGGTATAATTTTGTGAGACAACAGAAAAATATATATACTTTTCTTTGCCTGCTGGTTCCTGGCACAGAGCTCCTAAAGCCTTTGTAATTTCCTATGTTCAAGGAATTCATGAATTTCTAATTAATAGGAGCATTAGGAGCATCTTCTGTCTAACATTTGGTCTTTGACTCCAGGTCCTGACACAGTTTCTTGGAATTTCCTGAGTGATAGCAGGGCCTTTGTTCTAATGTGATGACTCTGAGTGAGTAGGCTCCTAGATGGGGGCTGGTCACAAGAAAGACCAAGTCATGACTAGAAGCTTGGAATTTTCAGTCCTACCTTCCATTCTCAAGAGAGGCTTGATCATGTCTGTGTGATGAAGCCTCCTTAAAAACCCCAATAGTACGAGGTTCTGAGTTCTTCCAGGTCAGTGAACATGTGGAGGTATAGGGAGACTGGCAAAGGGGCCAATGGAAGCTCTGTGCTCGTTCCCTGGTGCCTTGCTCTATGCATCTCTGCTCTGCGGGTGTTCATCTGTGTCCTTCATTGTATCTTCTATAATAAACTAGTAAACAGTGAGCAAATGGTTTTTCTGAGTCCTGTGAGCCATACTAGCAAATTAGTTGAATCTTACGAGGAAGGCATTTGTTGTTGTTGTTTGGTTGCTCAATCATGTCCAATTCTTTGTGACCCCATGGAATGCAGCACACCAGGTTCCCCATCCTTCACCATCTCACAGAATTTGCTCAAACTCATGTTTATTGAGTCAATGATGCCATCCAACCATCTCATCCTCCGTCACCCCTTTCTCCTCCTGCCCTCAGTCTTTCCTCTCTAGCATCAGGGTCTTTTCCAATGAGTTGGCTCTTCCCATCAGTTGGCCAAAATACTGGAGCTTCAGCTTCAGCATCAGTTCTTCCAATGAATATTCGGGGTTGATTTCCTTAGGATTGACTGGCTTGATCTTGTTGTCCAAGGGACTCTCAAGCCTCTTCTCCAGCACCACAATTTGACTGGAGGAAGGCATGCATACCTCCAATTGATAGCCAGTTAGTCAGAAACACAGGTAACAACCTGGACTTATAATTGGCAGCTGAAGTATGTAGGGGAGGGGCAGTCTTGTAGGCCTGAGCCCTTAACCTGGGAGATCAGACATTAACGTCAAGAAGGTAGTGTTAGAATTGACACCTATTGTAGGACACCCAGGTAGCATCACAGAGAATTGCTTGTTGTGGAATAAACCTCATACATCTGGTGTCAGAAATGTTGAGAGTGTGGTAGTGGTGTGACAGTCACGGAGAAACATAGGAAGAAGGCTGGGTTTTTCCTTCTCAAGCTGACATAGAGTAATATGAAGAAAGTCAGATGTATTTAAAAAGTAATTATCTTTCCTTTTCTTTTTCCCTTCTCTTAGACTCATGCATGATGTGAATTGTGATGGTTAAATTTGTCATTTTGTCAAGTTGCAAAATCATAATGGAACCAGGGGAGAAATGGATGCCGTAACTGGACATGGGTTCTCTCCTTTCAGAAGGAGTTGAGTATATTTTTTGTTTGTATGTGAGACAATTGCATTATGTTAGGCAGAGGCATTTAAAAAATTGTATATGGCATGAAAAAAGTGGGAGGGCGTTGCTTGGCAACCCATGGTTGGAATGCAGAGGACATCTGTTGTTTTCCTCTATCAGCATTCTATCTCCTTCTTTTGGAGTATGCCTCCACCCCCACTGTAGGCTGGCTTGGTGGGGCTGTCAGTCATTGTTCTCTGCTCTTCCCTAGTTGGAGAGAGGGGGATGGGGTCCAATCGCGACTAGGTCACTTAGAAGTTCCTTCTCTGGAAGAATATCTTACTGGGAGACAAGAGGACAGAAAACTCTTAAAGTTGATTCATTCTGACACACTGTCCTGAAGAGACTATTTGTTTCTGTCAATTACAAATCCAAAACTGCCCTGATTCCTTATTATCTTGATACTTAACTGTTGAGATTATCTTTTTTAAAAAAATACTAATTTATTTTTGGCTGCTCTGGGTCTTGGTTGCTGCACTCAGCCTTCTTCTAGTTGCAGAGTGGAGGGGAGGCTACTCTTTGTTGTGGTGCATGGGCCTCTCATTGCGTGGTGGTTTCTCTTGTGGAGCACAGGCTATAGGCGCTAGAGCTCAGTGGATGTAATGCATGGGCCCTGCAACATGTGGCATCTTGCTGGACCAGGGATTGAACCCATGTCCCCTGCATTGGCAGGCAGATTTCTAACCACTAGACCACTAAGGAAGCCCCCAAATTACTTTTTGATTTTGTGAATTTTTACATTTTCTGCTTCCTTAAGTCAGCCAGAGTTAGTTTCTGTTGCTTGTAGCCAAAGAAATGTATTTGGCAGTTAATTCCCCAGCACAAAATTCAATCAGAAGAATCCCATAGCAAAAAGAACACTAAATTCAGTTAGAAGGGTTTTGTATCAAAGAGGTTCCCCAAACAAGATGATATTGAGTGATTCAGCTTTTTCAACATCTGCATATAGTAGGTTTCTCCCCAAGCATTATGCCATGGTGTCTGGACTAGAAGAGGTTTCAGGAAGGGTACCAGTACTTGTTGATCTCTGGAAGATGGTGATGGACAGGGAGGCCTGACGTGCTGTGATTCATGGGGTCACAAAGAGTCGGGCACGACTGAGCGATTGAACTGAACTGAACCAGTACTTGTTGATACCTCATATGCAGAACCACCACCTAGGATATGGCCTTAAAGATTTTGCACTACAAAAAACTCCAGGGAGTGCCATTCACATAGATTATGATGTGAATGGTACCCTTGGTGATGTGCAGTGAGGTGACTTGTTACTCCCCTCTCATAGTTCCTGTTGCTGGATTTGGCTTTTTGTGCCAGCCTCATATAGCCTTCTCCTTCTCTTGAATTTTCCCTGAAGTGCACGATTGAATTTCCCTCCAATCAGTCAGGGCTAAACCAATCCATCAGATGAGTTTGTGTGTATATAAATCAAATAGTGAATAGAATTCAAAACTTTCTCAAGAAGTTCCTAGGAGGTCAATGGATAAACTGAATGTTTGTGTCCCCCTCAAATTCATATGTGGAATCCCTAAACTCAGCATTGCTGTATTGGGTGATGGAGCCTCTAAAGATGTAATTGAGATCATGAGGGTGGGTTCCTGTCCAATAGTGTTAGTGTCGCTATAAGAAGAGATACCAGAGATAATGAATAAACTGATAACTGATAATGAATAAACATTCTCATTCTCATTCTCTTTCTCTCCACACACATACACTGAAGGAAGGTCATGTGAAGCCAAAGCAAGATGATAGTTTGCAAGCCAGGACCAGAGCCCTTACTAGAACCTGAATTGGCTGGCACCTTGATCTTAGACTTTCCAGTCTCTAGAATTGTAAGGTTTATTTTTAAGTCACCCAGTCTGTGGTATTCTGTTATGGCAGCTCAAGCCAACTAAGACAGATTTAAATAGATATGTGTAGGTGGAGAGAAGGGTATTAATGAATTTCATTTATTAGAAGTACTGACTCCCAAACTGTGTCCCATCTAGCCACCTTGCTACATGAAGAAGAAAAAATGAATTGATTAAGTGTCTTTTTGTTTGTTGTGGGTGAGAATGGAAAATAATGAGAGAGAATGGAGTCGACTCTTTCTATTTCATGTTTTCTTCAACATATAATCCATAAATACTCTGTCAAAGTTATTATCACACCATGACTGCCACCACCACAATCACATACACATAAGCACTAGAACAGTGCTTAAATTAAATTGCATTAATCATCAGGGAAATGAAAATGGAAACAATGAAATACCACTTCACACCCACTAGGATGGCTATAATAAAAGGGACAAACAAGTTTTAGAGAGAGCACGGAGAAATTAGAACCATGATCCATTGCTGGTAAAATGGTGCAGCTGCTGTGGAAAATAGTTCAGCATTTTTTCAAAAAGTTAAACACAGAGTTGCTATGTGACCCAGCAACTTTACTCCTAAGGCTTCCCTGGTGGCTGAGGCAGTAAAGAATCTGCCAGCAATGCAGGAGACCTGGGTTCAATCCCTGGGTCAGGAAGATTCCCTGGAAAACAGAATGGCAACCCACTCCAGTATTCTTGCCTGGAGAATTCCACGGACAGAGGAGCTTGGAGGACTATAGTCCACAGGGTCACAAAGAGACACAACTGAGTAACTAATACTTTTTCCTGCTAATACCCAAGAAAGTTGAAAACATGTTCATACCAGAACTTGGACACAAATGTTCATAGTAGCACTATTCCTTACAGCCAAAAAGTGGGAAAAAACACAAATGTCCCTCAACTGATAATGAATAAACAAAATGTGGTATAAATGAAATAATATTCAACCATAAAAAAGAATGAACTACTACTAATATATGCTGAACATGGATAAACCTCAAGAGCATTCTGCTTAATAAAGAAGCCAGATGCAAAAGGCCGCATGTTGTATGATTCCATTTGTAAGAAATGCTCAAGGACTTTCCCCAGTAGTCAAGAAGTTAAGACTCTGTGCTTCCAGGGGACCCGGGTTCCACCCCTCATTGAGGGAAACTTACAAGATCCTTCATGCCACACTGGGCACTTTTAATTAAAAAAAATTAAAATAAGTAAATTCATAGACAGAAAGTAGTTCAGTGGTTGTCAGATGCTGCGTGGGAGACAAGGAGGATGACTGCTAAGGGGTATGGGGCTTTTTTTTCTCTTTTTAGCCAAGCAGCACGTGGGATCCTAGTTCCCTGACCAGAGAAATTCCAGCATGGGGCTTCATTTTGGAGTGATCAAAAATGTTCAGGAATTAGATAGTTCTGAAAGTTGTCATACATATACAGAAAATGACTGAATTTTACACTTGGATGAATTTTTTACTATGTGAATTATACCTCAATGAAGAAAACCAGAAAGGATAACAACCTAACTTCTATACTTATAGATCTTGGACAACCAGCCATTTGGTAACTCCATTCAACTTTGCATTTTCTCCCCAAATGCACGGACTTAGAGAATAAGGAGAAAGAATTGATTATAAATTATGGAACATTAATTTTAGAAGCATCTATATTATATACAAGGCTAATTATAAATGCCATATAAAATTCTACTAAATATAAACAATCCTAAATGCAGACCTTAGCAAGTTAAAGTCTCCTAAACCTTGTTTTATAAGCTAATGTATGGACTTCCCTGGTGGCTCAGACAGTAAAGCGTCTGTCTACAATGAGGGAGACCTGGGTTCAATCCCTGGGTTGGGAAGATCCCCTGGAGAAGGAAATGGCAAGCCATTCCAGGACTATTGCCTGGAAAATCCCATGGACAGAGGAACCTGGTAGGCTACAGTCCATGGGGTTGCAAAGAGTCGGACACGACTGAGCGACTTCACTTCACTTCATGGTGGTAGTTAAACAAATCCTCATGTCTCAAGTGCTTAATAAAATAAAAGTTTATTTTTTAATTTAGAATTCTAAAACAGGATTTTTCACTGATCAATAAGCAATACTCCCTTAAGCAATGACTCAGGGATCTTACTCCTTTCATCTCGTGTCTCCATCTTCAACACAGAGCTTCCAAAGTTGCTCTTTCACAGAAAGAGAAAAAGCATGGAGAACTGTTCATAATTCCATTGGCCAGATCCCAGGCACAAGGCTATCTGTCTCTATAAGGGGGCCAAGAAATGTAAGCTAATGAGGGCCCCAGAGGAAGAGGAAAAAGATTTATTAAACTGCTGGCCAGTCTCTGCCACACCCACCCCTCGGTTAACTCTATTAACAGTTTAGAGCAAAGTCCTCCAACTTCCTTTGTATGCATACATTAATATATAACAATATTTTGTAATGAAAATGGAATCACACCATGCACATCAGATACTGTGCATGGTCGCTGATTCAGATATAACCTACACTTGCTTGTCATCTGTATACATTAAGAGTTTAAGAACACACAGGTTCACACCTTGTTATGCTCCAGCACTGTTATTCAGTGTTCATGCTGACACAGACACTATCCAGCACACTCTCTCACATGCTTGCCTGTGTCGATGGCTAATCCCCAGTGAGGAGAATTGAATGGGACTTTCACAGCCCTGCTGACATTCCTCTTCCTCTTGACACTCATCGTCCTCTTATATTATCTGATATTTTAATATTAGCTTCAGATGCAGTTCATCATTTTCTTCATTTCATGGCACATTATCATCATTGGTTCATGCAATGCCTCTCATGTATATTTTATATTCCCTTTCATTCCATTTGTGGCTCAGCCGGGTTCCCTGGTGGCTCGGCTGGTAAAGAATCCACTTGCAATGCAGGAGACCTGGGTTCAATCCTTGGGTTGGGAAGATCCTCTGGAGAAGGGAAAGGTTACCCACTCCAGTATTCTGGCCTGGAGAATTCCATAGATTGTATAGTCCATGGGGGTCACAAAGAGTTGGACATGACTGAGCGACTTTCACTTCATTCGATAACCCACTTCTTTCCCACCCTATAGCCACCTCTGTAATGGGTTTAATACATACTTTTGTCTTTGTGTTCTTGCAAAATGTATATTGCTTTGTGATCACATATTTTAAATTTGCATAAGTGTTTTATATGTATAACTTATTCTGACTTTTTAAAAATCAATGCTATTTTTAATTTAGATCCATCCATGTTATTGAGCATACATCTAATCCGTTGTTCCCAACTGCTATATGTACTACTCATGATAAACATTTAACCTATTTTCTTTTCAAATGCAGAAACGCAGATCATCTCCACTCATCACAAATAATGCTGGAATGAACAGTCGAGTTCTTGACTCTTTACGAGCTTGTGTGGGAATTTCATTGCACTGTAGATTCGGGAGCAGATTTGCTGGGTCGTTAGGCAGACATAAGGGACTTTCCTGGTGGCTCAGATGGTAAAGCGTCTGTCTACAATGCGGGAGACCTGGGTTCGATCCTTGGGTTGGGAAGATTCCCTGGAGAAGGAAATGGCAACCCACTCTAGTACTCTTGCCTAGAAAATCCCATGGATGGAGGAGCCTGGTGCAGGCTACTGCTCATGGGGTCGCAAAGAGTCAGACACAACTGAGCAACTTCACTTTAGGCAGACATATACAGTACTGGACTATGGGGCCACCATACTGGGCTCTGGAATGGTTGCACCAGTATTTATTCCCATTATGAAGAGTTCCTAGTTCCCCAACAAAGCTCATGACTAGTCTCGAATTTTTGCTATTTGACTAGATGTGAAGCAATATTTCATTGGTCATTTCTATTTTTTCTCCTTATAATTTAGTTTAAACATTTCTTCATATGCTTGCTACCCTTCTGAGTTGCCTCTTCTGTGTATTGCCTACTCATATCCCTTCCCATTTTAAAAATTGAAGTTGTTGTACTTTTAGCAAATATTCAGGAGTTCTTTGTTTTTTTCTAGATCAATAATTAGTAAACAATGGCCCACAGATCAAATTTAGCACATCTCCAGTTTTTGTAAATAAAGTTTTGTTAGAACACAGTCACACCCATTCACTTATCATCTATTGTTGCTTTCCTACTACAAGAGTAGAGACAAACAGTTGTGTCAAAGATCATCTGTTCTACTAAGTTGACTTAAATTTTCACTATTTGGTCCTTTACAGGAAGTTTGCCAAATCCTATCCTAGTTAAGAATCTCTTATTGGTGTCAGACATGATAAACCTCTTTTGTGTTTTGTTATCTTTGAACTTTGTCTATACAGTCCTTTATTGAACAACAACAACAACAACAA
>SJYT01037049.1:116589-127059 GCA_006410635.1 Cephalophus harveyi | reverse complement strand
AGTCCATTCTGAAGGAGATCAGCCCTGGGATTTCTTTGGAAGGAATGATGCTAAAGCTGAAACTCCAGTACTTTGGCCACCTCATGCGAAGAGTTGACTCATTGGAAAAGACTCTGATGCTGGGAGGGATTGGGGTCAGGAGGAGAAGGGGACGACCGAGGATGAGATGGCTGGATGGCATCACGGACTCAGTGGATGTAAGTCTGAGTGAACTCCGGGAGATGGTGATGAACAGGGAGGCCTGGCGTGCTGAGATTCATGGGGTCGCAGAGTCGGACACAACTTAGCGACTGAACTGAACTGAACTCTTTTTTGAAGTTTAAAAGATGATTTCTGTTCTGCCTCTAGGTTACAAAAATAACTTCCAACTTTTTTTTCCCTATTAAATTCATACATTTACCTTTTATGTTTACATCTTTAACCC
Source organism: Cephalophus harveyi (assembly GCA_006410635.1). Taxonomy (NCBI): domain Eukaryota; kingdom Metazoa; phylum Chordata; class Mammalia; order Artiodactyla; family Bovidae; genus Cephalophus; species Cephalophus harveyi. The sequence goes on along the minus strand of SJYT01037049.1, from coordinate 126,635 downwards.
ATTTGGAACTTACCTTTAGATACAGTGTTAAATAGAAAAATCTAGCATTTTTCTCCATATAGGGAGAAAATTTATCAAAAACTATCTACTAAACAATCTAATTAGCCTTTGTGCCAGTTTTCAATGTATTGCCTCATAGTTCCAAATCTACCCTTCCTTGCCTGCTCAGCAAAAATTATGATGATTCCTTTAAATATTTCTCCATTCCCTATTAACATCTGGCATAATGTTAAACTAGTCAGTAGAGGATGCCAGGGGAATACTGGAGGGAAAAAGAGATTTTTCCTGCTTCCTTCTCTTACCAGTCTCTTGCAGTATGCAATCTCTGTGATACCAGGTTTGCAGCACATAACTTCTCCAGCACCTGGTTCCTGGATTGTGCAACGGCCTGCAATGCACAGTATATAGCAGCTTCCCCTGGCACCTTCTCGGGTAGATTTCCAGCAAAATTCACTGGTGCAACTTCATCATCCAGTGAAGAAGCCACTACTTTGTCAACACATTCTGGGTTTCAGTTTGGAGGGCAAGGAATACTCTTTTGCAAGCATTGCCCTAGAGGTAGTAGCTTTTCCTGACAGTTGCGATTCTTGTATTGTTTAGGTGCCCTCTTTATTTCTCACTATTCAATCTCTTGTAATTTCATCCCCTGCTATAGTTACTAGATCTTTATATTAAATTTTTCCTGTTCATAATAATGTATGGTTTCTGTCCCGTGGTGGGACCCTGTCTGCTACAGTCATATTTTCATTTATTTGTGCTATATTTTAATCTATATTAAATTCACATGTTTATACCTAGGTCTGTCTCTGAAATCTAGTTTTAATGGTGTGATTTAATCTTAAATGAGATAATAGATGCAAAATACCTGGCCATTACCTATTATAAAGTAGGTACTCATTAAATGATATTAATCATGGTAGAGATTACCTATCTTTGCCCTCAAAGAGTACATCTAAGACCAATAATCTGACTTTGGTTTAATTTTGTGGGCTGGAAACGGGGAGTGAGGCCTAGCAGAGGACAGTGGTTTATTCCTCAGTTCAATCAACTTATGAATGAATGAAAATCCAGAAATCACTGGATTTTCCTGTCTTTAAGCCACTGTTTTAGTCATCATCCATTATTTAAATGCATGAAGACATTATTCCCACAAGGTTACTGATAGGTCTATTCTGTAATTATAAAAATTTCTTAAACATAATAATTATAAGTCTGGATAATGTAGCCTCATATAGGGATTCAAGGGAATACAATATATTCTAAGTATACACATGCTTTGTTTCTTTTACATTCTCATCCCAAACAGGAAGTTTCTCTTACTCAAGTAAGAGTAAGAAGTAGCTCAACTGAGCTATAAAGCAAAATCTAAACACAGGAAAACATGTCTTATTCTTGGAAGAGAAGACTTAAAATGTCCAGTCTATCAAAGTTTAATACAGTTATAATTATAAACAATATTTTTTGAAATGGACAAAACAATCTTTAAGTTGATTTTGTAGATAGTCTCCACAGATGAATGTGATTAATTCCTTCTTTTGCTGATGGGAGTTATCTCTCCCCTTAAACCTGGACTGGACTTAATGACTCAATCAGTAGAATAGAAGGCTGATTTACTTAATCAACAGAATTCAGAGAAAGTATCATTTTGGGATTTCCAATGTTAGATCATAAGAAATATTGCAGGTTCCATGTGGATCTCTTGGAATGTTTTCTCTTCAAACACTTCCCCTCAGAACCCAGACACCATGATGTGAAAATCCCAAGCCACATAGCTAGATCATAGGCACTCTGATTGACAGCCCCTCCCAGTAGAGAGCCAATATGAATTCCCCGTTATGTGAATGAACCATCCTTGACTGGCCATATCTAGCTCAATCAAGCCTTCAGGTGGCTCTGGCTCCAGTAATCACTTGAGAGAACTGCCCAGCTGAGGACTGTCCAGCTGGGCCCAGGCAACCCACGGGAGCATGCAAGATAGTAAATTATTGTTTTAATTTACTAAGCGTTAGTGTGGTTTGTTACGCAGTAATAGATAACCGGAACAGAAATTGATAACAAAAGTGTCATCCTTCTATGACAAAAACCTAAGACATGTGGCAATGGCTTGGGACCACGAGGTTTTTGGAAGCTGAAAGGGCCTCAGGGAGACCGTTAGTGGAGATTTGAAGGAGAGAAAGGAAATTGTGATTGGAAGTCAGAGAAAAGGCAACTCCTGTTATGTAGCAGCAAAAAGTTCAGAAGTGGTAAAACACAAAATAGAAAATGTAGTGAGTTTGGGTGAATTTAGCTAAGGAGGTTTCTAGGTAGACTGTCCCAAGCCTGACTGGTTTATTTCAGTTGTCAACGACAAGCTTCAATGATAAGCTGTCAATGATAAGCTAAGAGAGAGATAAGTTAAAAGGGAACTAATCACCAGGGCTTCCCTGGTGGCTTAGAGGTTAAAGCGTCTGCCTCCAATGCGGGAGACCCGGGTTCGATCCCTGGGTCGGGAAGATCCTCTGGAGAAGGAAATGGCAATCCACTCCAGTATTCTTGCCTGGAGAATCCCATGGACAGAGAAGCCTAGTAGGTTACAGTCCACGGGGTCGCAAAGAGTCGGACACGACTGAGTGACTTCACCTCAATCAGCTTTTTAAGAAAAATTTGGAGGATATATGAAGGACACAGGACAGTTTTTCTGCCATTAAAAATTCTCAAAAGAAGAATAATCTTCAAATAAAGAAGTCAAGAGTGCATCTGTAAGACTCTCTGTTAAGATTTTAGAAAGTTTAAGTACATATTTTATAGCTTCTCTCAAGTAAACAGAATCACTTCTAAGAATGCTAGAATGCCTTTTGGACTTTTTTTTTAAACTAGACAAGAGAGCTTTTAAGTATCTTAAGGGTGTTTCCTATAGTATACTGAATCTCAGATCAAGGTAGAGAAGGGCAGACCAAGGTATCTTGAAGATATTTGTGGATGTGACTTTTGAGAACCTAAATAAAATTCCCAGAAAACACAAATGTTCAGGAGAACTGCATTTTTAGAAATAACATCAGCTTCAAGTAAAGAGTACAGTTTAAAATGAAAAGAGCCCTTGAAACACCCAACTTCCTGTGGGCAAGAAGCAGGATGTGAAGGCTACGTATGAGCCACTTTTTAGGGAAGAGGAAGGATGACTCAATGTGAAGAACCGAGAGTCCAGAAGGCAGAGCCTAAAGCTAGAGAATCACTCCCTGGAAGCAGGCGTGCTTGAGCGCTCAGTCACTCTTTGCGACCCCGTGGACTGTAACCTGCCAGGATCCTCTGTCCACGGGAATTTTCAGACAAGAATACTGGAGTGGGTTGCCATTTCCAACTCCACACAGAAGCAGGAATGGGTCCCAAACAAGGAAATGGAAGCATGTACCTGATTGGGATTTGAGAACTGCTGTAGAACGCTGTCGTGCGGCTCCTGTTTCTCCCTTTTGAACAGAAGTTTGTTTTGTTTTTTTTTTTTAACAGAAGTATTTATTGCATCTGTCTTATCCCCATAACACCACTGTCCGCTGTGTTTGTGTTGCAGACAACTTGATTATTTTTTCATAGATATTCAGATGAAGAGGAACCATGCCTATAGCTAGACCTCATTTAGATGATGAGATCCTGAGCTTTGAGCTAATGCTATCATCAGATGAGATTTGGGGAATCAAGAGGATTCACATTCAATGGAATTGTGCTATCCAAAGGGTGGGTGGTGGTAGGTAGTCTTTAAATTTGTTACACATTCAATCTCTTCTGTAGTTTCTTTTTACTCCACAATTTTTGTGCGCCTTCTCTTCATCATTTCACCAAAGATTTATCTATTTTGTTATTCTTCAAGGAATCAACTTTTGGCTATGTCAGTCTTTGAAAATTACATGTATTTGCTTTTTGCTTAGTTTCTTCTCTTAATTTTATTAACTCATTACTTCCACTTTCTTTTGGTTAGTTCTGTTGTTCTTTGTCTAACTTTCTCTCTCTTTTTTTGGCCACACCCTTTGGCTTGTGGGAACCCAGTTCCCCAACCAGGGACAATGAAAGCCGAGAATCCTAATCAATAGACCACCAGGGAAAGAACTCTCTGCCTAACTTCTTGACTTAAACATTTAGCTCTTTAAGTTGTACTTTATCTTCTTTTCCAACATTAGTACTCAAGGCTTTGCATGAAATATATCCTACAAGTATCAACGTATAGTATTTTTTTGTCATTTCATTCTAAAGCCATTTTCTGATTTCTTATCTGATGTCTTTAATGAGTTTAGCAGCATGTTGAAAATTTTCCAAACAAACAGGGCATTTTTAGTTGTTGCTGTTATTGTCTTCTAATTATGATTTTGACACCCAGTGTGGTAAGTATAATACTGATTCTTTGGTATTTGAGATTTTTTAACAAGGCTAGAGAATGGTCTAGAGTATGGTCAATATTTACAGCAGCTCCATGGAAATGATCGGACTTCCCTGGTGGCTCAGACAGTAAAGCGACTGTCTACAATGCAGGAGACCTGGGTTCGATCCCTGGGTTGGGAAGATCCCCTGGAGAAGGAAATGGCAAGCCACTCCAGGACTATTGCCTGGAAAACCTCATGGACAGAGGAGCCTGGTAGGCTACAGTCCATGGGGTTGCAAAGAGTCGGACATGACTGAGCGACTTCACTTCACTTCATGGAAATGATCAATGAAAATACATACTCTCTAATATTAGGCAAATTTTCTAAGTAAGATATATTAAGTCACCCCTTAAAACTGTGTTCCACTATTTAAAATGATGCTCCTTTGGATGGACATGTACACTCTGTTCTATTGAAAATGGGCAATCTACTATATAGCATAGGGAACTCTGCTCAATGTTATGTGGTAGCCTGGATGGGAGGGGAGTTTGTGGGAAAATGTCACTTTGTGGAGTTTGTGGGACATGTCACTTTGCTGTCCACCTGAAACTATCACAACACTGTTAATCAGCTATATGCCAGTATAAAATAGAAGTTAAAAAAAAACTGTGTCTTAGTCTCGGGTCCCCCTCTCCCAATTGTAAGCCATTTGTGACATCTTTTGCAGGTGTCATTCCAGTTTTCCTTTTTTTGGTTAATGTGATATAAAATGCTCCAAACTTTTATGGTGTAGGCAGTATGTTTGATATTAAACTATTAATTTATGGAGTTTTATACATAATAGTTTGTTAATATTTTAAGATACTGGTATTTTATATCCTTTTTCTTTTTTTTAGTTGCACCATGTAGCTTGCAGGATCTTAGTTCCCCAACTAGGGATTGAACCTGGGTCCCCTGCAGTGTAAGTCCAGAGTCCTAACTACTGAACCGCCAGGGAATTCCCCTGATATCCTCTTTATATAAAACAATTGACTCCAAATTTTAAGCTGGAATGTCATTGCAAAATTGTTCAGAAAATTATTACAACCATGTAATTTGTAGAGATTTTCAATACTTAGATTAAGAATTATGTGCAAACTGGTCACAGTTTATGTTCCGATCATCAAACAAAAATAACTTTTAAATGGTTATAAAAAAGTTTATGTTAGCATAGAAAAAGATTGAATTCAGACATACATTTCAGTGTACATGAAAATTTTAGGAATGAAAAAACAGTCATCCTTCCTCAGGCAGGAAAGTATAGGTGATTTAATAAATGGCACAATTAGCCATCCATAAGGACTGCAAGGAGATCCAACCAGTCCATTCTGAAGGAGATCAGCCCTGGGATTTCTTTGGAAGGAATGATGCTAAAGCTGAAACTCCAGTACTTTGGCCACCTCATGCAAAGAGTTGACTCATTGGAAAAGACTCTGATGCTGGGAGGGATTGGGGTCAGGAGGAGAAGGGGACGACCGAGGATGAGATGGCTGGATGGCATCACGGACTCGATGGATGTGAGTCTGAGTGAACTTCGGGAGTTGGTGATGGACAGGGAGGCCTGGCGTGCTGCAATTCATGGGGTCGTAAAGAGTCAGACATGACTGAGCAACTGAACTGAACTGAAGAAAAAAAAAAAAGATTGGACTCCCAAATTCACTACATTCAGAAATAAAGCCTGGATACATGAAACTTCAAAGATAAGAAAAAAATTTTTTAAATATTTCAAATTCTAAACATATAATTAAGATGTAGAAAGATCTTTCATTTATTTTTTTATTTTATTGAAGTATAGTTGATTTAAAAATGTGTTAATTTCTGCTGTACAGCAAAGTGTTTCAATTATGCATATATATATGTATACTTTTCATATTCATTTCAATTATGGTTTATCACAAGATATTGAATATAATTTCCTGTGTTGTGCTCGACAGTAGGACCCTGTTCTTTATATTATATATATCCATTCTTCATTTTAATATGACAGTTTGCATCTGCTAATCTCAAACTCTCAAACCTTCCCTCTCCCTCCTTCCCCTCCCCCACAGCATGGCAACCAAAGTCTGATTTCCATGACTGTGAGTAGAAAGGCTTTTTAAATAGGAGAAAAATTCAGAAGATCAAGAAAAAGTTAGGTTTATTATAGCTCATAAAAATATTTTTTTAATGTGAAAAGATAACAAAACCAAAAAGTAGATTGAAAAAAATGTTTGCAATGCATGAAATTGAATAAGGATTAATACCTGCAATATACAATAAAAATCTATAAATTAACATTTTTTAAAAAGACAACTCCACGCTCTGTAGCAATGGAAGCTGTAGTTCATCCCATTAACCTGCCTCTTCTGTCCGCCCTCAGAAAGAAGGGCCTAGGAGAGCCTTGGAAGAGAAGCTGCTTTCCAAAGCTGTGTGGAAGAGTGGATCCTTGGGCTGTGCAAGGAACAGACTATGTCAGCAAGGGATGGACTGCGTCCATGACCTCTTCAGTTCAGTTCAGTTCAGTCGCTCAGTCGTGTCATGACCTCTTAGATCTATATTCAAATAGAGAACTGCTGGACTTCCCAGTGGTCCAGAGGTTGAGAATCTGCCTGCCAATGCAGGGACGTGAGTTTGATCCCTGGTCCAGAAGGATCCCACATGCCAGGGAGCTAAAAGAAAAAAAGCTCCTGCATCACAACTAATGAAGCTCATGCTTTAAAGCCCATTCTCTGCAACAAGAGAAGCCACCACAAGTCCTCACACCGCAGCTAGAGAATAGCCGCGACTCACTGCAACTAGAGAAAGCCCAGGAGCATCAAGGAAGACCCAGTGCAGCTATACTGTGAGGAGTGTAGGTGGCTGAGAGCTTCCAGCTGCAGTACTGCTGGGGTTTGCCTGGAAAATTCCATGGACAGAGTCTGGCGGGGTACAATCCTTGGAGTCACAAAGAGTTGAACACGATTGAGCACACGTGCAAAGCAAAATAAAGGAGACCATGTATGGTATGATTCCATTTATATGAAATGGAACCAGAACAGGCAAATCTATAGAAACAGAAAGGAGATTAGTGGCTGCTATAGCTGGACACTGAGGACGGTGGGGAAATGAGGAACGACTGCTAATGGGTATGGGGTTATTTTCTGGGCTGATGAATGTGTTCTAAAACTCACAGTGGTGATGGTTGTAAAAGCTCTATGAGTGTCCTAAAAACCATTGGATTGTATACTTTAAATGGATGAATCATATGGAATGTGAAGTACATCTTAACAAAGCCTTCCTGAATACTCAGGACCAAGACTTGGACTCAAATTTAAAATTGGTTTTCACTGTTGGCATCTCCAGATGGTAAATTATTCTAAAATTAAGAAGTATCTCTTGGGAATTCCCTGGTGGTCCAGTGGTTAGGACTCTGATACTTTCACTGCCATGGCCCAGGTTCAATCCCTGATCAGGGAACTCAGATGTTGCAGACCACGAGGTGTGGGGGTACAAAAAAAAGTGTCTCTTTGAAAACATAAAATTCAAGACACTATTAGGAAAACATTATCTAAAAATGAAATTAAAAGTTAACACTACAAAATGATCTAAGGAGGGGTCCAACAGAACCTGTCAATAGAAAGAAGTCTCCCCAGATATCTTCAGGATATTCACTCACAGTAGTCTTTTAGTGAGCCCAAGGTAGAGAAGAGCTGATCTCAAAGAGTTATGGCTTTTGTTGAAAGGAGTGGGATAAAAATCGATGCATTAAAACCCCACAAAGCCTTTAAGGGAACTGCCCTGCCAGCAGCATTATCAGCTTAGACTAACAGGCACAAAATGAAAAGAGGCCTTTGCAACCCTTTTATATGCAAGAGGCAGGCTGAGAAGACTACTTGGTTGCAAACTCAGTTTTTCTTTTGGGAAAGGAAGGATGATTCAGAGGGCGGAAACAAGAACCCAGACACTGGAGCCAGAAACCACAGTGAACAAGAATGACTCTCAGGCAGTTGGGCAAAGCTCTAATCCAACAAACATTTCAGAATTGGCTCTGTTGTGTACCTCTTTCTTCCCCTCTTTTTGAGGTTATCTGATGCCTTTCCCGGTATGGTATGAACAACATATGTGGGGAAGAGATAACTTGCCTCTTTCGTTTACAGATCTGCTATATAGAGAAGGGGTGTGAGGGAAAGACCAATTAAGAGATAAATTCAGAAGCTCTTAAGATAGCCCAAGCAAGAGATAGTGGTGGTTTTGAATAGGCAGCAGTGGAAAAAGTGATTAAGTGGTGAGATTCAATGTATTTTGAAATCAGAGCCAACAGGCTTTGAGTTAGGACATGAGAAAAAAAGAAGAGTTGATTATGAAGCCCTGGAAGAACCGGGTGAATGAATGTCCCACTCATACCCCTTTTGACAACAGAATGACCTACACTGTTGTCTCCATTTTCTCACCTCCCACTTTGTCATCCCACTCCTAGTTAGTCTCTGCCTACTACCTCTGCAAAATTGTTGTTGACAATATTACCAACGACCACCATATTTCTAAATCCAATGGACACTTTCCCGTCTTATTTTTTTTGCTTTAAAAAATTTATATTGGAGTATAGCTGATTTACAATTTTGTGTTAATTTCATGTGTACAGCAAAGTGAATCTGTTATACGTATATATACACCCACTATTTTTTGGATTCTTTTCCAATATAGACCATTACACAGTACTGAGTAGAGTTCCCCATGCTAGATAGTAGGTCCTTATTATTACCTGTTTTATATGTAGTGACCCAATCCCAATGTTCCAGTTTATCCCTTCTCTCTCATCCCCTGGAAACCATAAGTTTATTTTCTAAATCTGTAACTCTTTTTATTTTGTCAATAAGTTCATTTGTACCATTTTTTTTTTAGATTCCACATAAAACTTATCCATAATTTTTATCTTTCTCTGACTTACTTCACTCAGTATGATAATCTCTATGTTCATCCATGTTACTGCAAATTGTATTATTTTGCAACTAGCCTATCTGATCGCATAGACCACAGCCTTGTCTATCTAACTCAATGAAACTAAGCCATGCTGTGTGGGGTCATCCAAGACGGACGGGTCATGGTGGAGAAGTCTGACAGAATGTGGTTCACTGGAGAAAGGAATGGCAAGCCACTTCAGTATTCTTGCCTTGAGAACCCCATGAAGAGTATGAAAAGGCAAAATGATAGGATACTGAAAGAGGAACTCCCCAGGTCGGTAGGAGCCCAATATGCTACTGGAGGTCAGTGGAGAAATAACTCCAGAAAGAATGAAGGGATGCAGCCAAAGCAAAAACAACACCCACCTGTGGATGTAACTGGTGATAGAAGCAAGGTCCGATGCTTTAAAGAGCAATACTGCATAGGAACCTGGAATGTTAGGTCCATGAATCAAGGCAAATTGGAAGTGCTCAAACAGGAGATGGCAAGAGTAAACATAGACATTCTAGGAATCAGCGAACTAAAATGGACTGGAATGGGTGAATTTAACTCAGATGACCATTATATCTACTACAGCGGGCAGGAATCCCTCAGAAGAAATGGAGTAGCCATCATGGTCAACAAAAGAGTCCGAAATGCAGTACTTGGATGCAATCTCAAAAATGACAGAATGATCTCTGTTCGTCTCCAAGGAAAACCATTCAATATCACAGTTATCCAAGTCTATGCCCCAACCAGTAATGCTGAAGAAGCTGAAGT
>SJYT01037049.1:76253-112670 GCA_006410635.1 Cephalophus harveyi | reverse complement strand
ATTATGGCATCTGGTCCCACCACTTCATGGCAAATATATGGGGAAACAGTGGAAACTGTGGTTGACTTTATTTTGGGGGCTCCAAAATCACTGCAGATGGTGATTGCAGCCATGACATTAAAAGACGCTTACTCCTTGGAAGGAAAGTTATGACCAACCTAGAGAGCATATTAAAAAGCAGAGACATTACTTTGTCAACGAAGGTCCATCTAGTCAAGGCTATGGGTTTTCCATGAGTTTGAGTAAACTCTGGGAATTGATGATGGACAGGGAGGCCTGGTGTGCTGCGGTTCATGGGGTCGAAAAGAGTCGGACACGACTGAGAGACTGAACTGAACTGAATAGATGGTTTTTCCAGTAGTCACATATGGATGTGAGAGTTGGACTATAAAGAAAGCTGAGCGCCAAAGAATTCATGCTTTTGAACTGTGGTGTTGGAGAAGACTCTTGAGAGTCCCTTGGACTGCAAGGAGATTCAACCAGTCCATCCTAAAGGAGATCAGTCCTGGATGTTCATTGGAAGGACTGATGTTGGCTCTGAGACTCCAATATTTTGGGCACCTGATGCGAAGAGCTGAAGAGATTTTCATTTGAAAAGACCCTGATGCTGGGAAAGATTGAGGGCAGGAGGAGAAAGGGATGACAGAGGATGAGATGGTTGGATGGCATCACCAACTCAATGGACATGAGTTGGGTGAACTCCAGGAGTTGGTGATGGACAGGGAGGCCTGGCGTGTTGTCGTTCATTGGGTCACAAAGAGTCAGACACGACCGAGCGACTGAACTGAACCGAACTGATGACTTACTAATATTCCATTGTACATATGTACCACCCCTCTGTATCCATTCCTCTGTTGATGGACATTTAGGTTGTTTGATGTTCTGGCTATTGTAAACGATAAATGTTGGAGAGGGTGTGGAGAAAAGGGAACCCTCCTTGTTGACAGGAATGGACACTGGTACCCCTATGATAGAGAACAGTATGGAAGTTCCTTAAAAAACTTAAAAAAGAGCTACCATATGATCCAGCAATTGGTACTCCTGGATATATACCCTGAGACAACCAGAATCAAAAAGACACATGCACCCCAGTACTCACTGCAGCACTAATTAAAACAGCCAGAACATGGAAGCAACCCATTTTCTTTTTATTTGGTCACTCTGCTGCATTTAGTGCAGATACACTGCCTTTTTGAAATATTTTCTTCCCTTGGCTCTCTTGAGCCATGTACTTCTGATTTTCTACTACCCCTCTGGTTGCCCCTTCTCATTCTCCCCTTCTGGATTCTTTTCTAATACATTATTAATACAGATCAATATCTCTGAATGACCCTTTTCTATAGTCTGTCAATCCTAGGATTTCTAAACCAACACCTCCTGCCCAGACTTGTCTTCTGAGCTCCAGTTCTATATGTCAACACATATTCAAGAATCCAACAGATAAATCAAACTGAACGTGTGAGTGTAAGAGTCATCACTTGCCCCAACAAACATTTTCTTCCTCCAGTGTCCCTAGTCTCTATAAGGAAATACCATCTACCCAACTGCTCAAGCCAGAAAGCTAATAGTCTTAGCTACTCACCCTCTCTTACACATAGACAATCAATCACTAGTTCCTGTAATTCTACATCTTGGATCACTCACTCTCAAATCTGTCCGTTTCTTTTTATCTACTGCTGCCAAGCAAGATGTAGGCCAAGCCGTCATCATCCCTTGCCTGGACTTTTGTATCAGCCCCCTGCCTCTATCCAGCAGCCTCCTTGTATTCACTTTAGCTCTCCATGCTATTTGCTTGTGTAGGCACAAACAGGACGGTGCATTATCTCCTACATCCTTGGAATTTACTACAAGTTGCTTAAGATAGCTCATAAGACTTTGCATAATCTGGATTGTGCTGTCTCTTTCACCTCAACCTCATATCATTTTCCTTTCTTTTCTGGAGCCCATCACAATGATCTGCTCTCAATCCCTTGAACATGCCAAGATTTTCTCACTTTTGGACCTTCACACTTTCCCTCTGCTTAAACAGCTCTTCCAGCTCTTCTCCATTCTCTTTGTCTGGCTCTCACTCATCCTTCAAGCCTCAGATTAATAACACCTCCTCAGGGCAGTTGACCCTAGCCCCCAGATTACGTCAGCTCACTCTGTTGTGTGTTTTCTTAACCTTTTGAACTTCTGCTTGGCAACACTTTGCTTGTGATTCTTCTAATCAGTTAGTAGAGTATCTGTTTTATGTCCACTTTCCCCACCAGAGTATTAGCTCCATTACAACAGACCCTGCTTATTTTATTCACCATCGTAGATAAACATGTAGTTAGATACTCACTGAGTATTTCTGGACTGGCTGACAGTTGGGGGGCCCAAGTATCACTGGTCTTAGGCACAGACTAGACTTGCCTGAGGCTATAACCCCCACCCTTTCCTCTTTTAAGGGAAGTTATAAGGACCAGAGGAAATAAAAGTACTGGGTGACTTCATGCACTGTCTAGTACAATATGAAAGAGTATTCATCACAATTATACTTATTAGAGTGAAAATTTTTTAAAAAGCAAATAGCGCCATAATGTCCAGCATTATGGGAATGGCTTCATACATTAACCAGTGGTTTAAAATAACTGCCTAATATATCTAAGCTTTGTTTTTCAAATAGAACCTCACATAGGACCCCAACATAAGATGCATTAAAATTTAGCTATTCTGGTGAACATGGGAGGGGGCAGAGCTTCATCTTTTCCGCCTCCCCAGTTTTCCCTTTCTCTCCCCTCCCACACTTTTCATCCTTTCTCCTCCAGGTCTTGAAGGTGTTCCAGTTCCTGGCTCTATTCTCTCTTTTCAAGTCAGGACATCATTTTCTGTTTGGGTTTCCATGAGACACTCCCAGATACTTTGTTGTGTTGTTGTTATGCTGACTCAAGTTGGTTTTCTGTTACTTGTAATTTTCAAAAACAAAAACATCTTAAAATAATACTGTTGCAGCTTGAAATTCTTTTAGGTAATGGAAAGAGAACTGCGTTTGGAGTCAGAAAACTTTTTAAATCCATGTCCTGACTTCAGGCAAATAATCATTTTCAACTCAAGTTTTCTCATCTGCAAACGGAGCTGAACTTTTGCAAGTATTAAAAAACAATATTAATATATTAAAAGGGTCAGTATTAAGCAGGCTTTCAACAAATGCTTAACAATTAAGAGTAAAGTCTTGTTAGAAGTCCCTCCTACCCACTATAACTTGAAGGAGCATATTTAGTGCAGCCAAAGTTAGCAAGGCTGCCATCTTGTGGCAATTTACTGACACACTGAACAGTGTCACGACACATTTGAAGTAAAGCATTCATGGTCACATCTCTCTCTTAAAAAAAAAAAAAAAAAATTGTTTGGCAGCACCACGCGGCATGTGGGATCTTAGTTCCCTGACCAGGGATGGAACCTACAACCCCTGCATTGGAAGCGCAGAGTCATAATCGCTGGACCACTAGGGAAGTCCCATATCTCTCTTTCTGACGGACTCTCCTGCTCCCTTCTTTCTCTTATAAGGCTCCATGTGATTGTATTTGGCCTACCCGAATAACCCAGGATCACCTCCCCATCTCAAGATCCTTAATTTAATCACATCTTCAAAATCCCTTTTGCCATGTAAGGTAGCATATTCACAGGTTCCAAAGATTTGAACGTGGACATCTTTGGAGAGTCATTATCCCACATATCACTGTGCATTTTTCTTCAGTAATATAACATTGGTAGCTTAAAACTGGCCATGATAGGAGTATTTACAATACAGAAATTGGCAAATGCTACAAATCAGGTATTTCCCTAGTGGAGCACGTACTGCTAAAGTCTTGCTGCATACCTCTGGTCCTGATGGTTTGTTGAGGTGAAGAGCCATTAGAATTATGATATAATCCAGAGGACACCTAGGGCACCTCCTAGTTCTGCCATGTTTAGTGCAAAAAATTGTGGGAATTTTATATAGGCAGGAGCACCAAGGTCTTCCTTTGATCCCTTAAGAAAAAAGTTTTGGGTGACCTACAGAAAATCAGTTATGGCTCCATCTAGAGGCTATATGATTAAGTTAAAGTTAATGCAGTATATGTGGAAGTGATATCTGCCATTTCTGGATCAGGGAGCGCAATATGAAGGGCTTTTCCTTCATGCCCTATCTCTTTTTCCATCACTATGATCCTGATGAATGTAGGTGTTGGCTGAAAGCAAAGAGAATATGGAATGTGTAGTGGATATGTGAAGTCAAAATTATCAACTAAGGCCTTGTGATCAGTTCCAGAAAGATTGTGTCATGTCAGCTCCATAGGTATGTGTGTGTGCAAGCTAAGTTGCTTCTGTTGTATCTGACTCTTTGTGACCCAGTGAACTGTTGCCCGGAAGGCTCCTCTGTCCATGGGATCCTTTAGGCAAGAATACTGGAGTGGGTTGCCATGCCCCCCTCCAGGCGATCTTCCTGACCCAGGGATCAAACCCACGTCTCTCATGTCTCCTGCATCGGCAGGCAGATTCTTTATCACTTGTGCCCCTTGGGAAACTCTCAGAAGCTACATACTGCATCTAATTTTCTTCTCCCCATCTTCCAATAGATATACAAAAACAAGACCAGGAGCTGACTGTGGCTCAGATCATGAACTCCTTATTACCAAATTCAGACTCAAATTGAAGAAAGTAGGGAAAACCACTAGACCATTCAGGTATGACCTAAATCAAATCCCTTATGATTATACAGTGGAAGTGAGGAATAGATTTAAGGGCCTAGATCTGATAGATAGAGTGCCTGAAGAACTATGGAATGAGGTTCGTGACATTGTACGGGAGACAGGGATCAAGACCATCCCCATGGAAAAGAAATGCAAAAAAGCAAAATGGCTGTCTGGGGAGGCCTTACAAATAGCTGTGAAAAGAAGATCTCGATGGATGTGAGTCTGAGTGAACTCCGGGAGTTGGTGATGAACAGGGAGGCCTGGCGTGCTGCGATTCATGGCGTCGCAAAGAGTCGGACACGACTGAGCGACTGAACTGAACTGAACTGTGGCATGTTGTGGTGGTTGCTCTTTGAAGTTCAATTCATAGGCTGATAAATATTGATGAAGTGTCACTGTGGAAATGGAGGAAGATGAATATTATTCCAAAATCCTGGACTTGGATCTGGATGAAGTAATTGATGAGACTTGGATTGATTCCTTTGCAGGGCGGGGGGTGGTAGGAGGATAAGTATAGTGATGACAATTTGGTTATAAAAGGGAGGGTTGTTTTAGTTAGGAGTTTTGGTTTGTTTCATTTATTAAAGTGTTAATATAGAAAAAAGAGGATATATTGCTCTTGGGCCATCCAGGGTTTATTATCATGACATCTATCACTTAATGGGCACTCAGCATCAGCCTGCCCTTCATATATCTGGGCAATACTATCCCAAACAAAGAGAGTACACCTTTTATCATCAAAGCTGACAGAGCTCACTGTCCTTGTATAGCTGACCCAGCCAACTCCATTCTCTTCAGTTTGAGTTCCCTAAGACAAGTGATTTGGGGAAAGGAGAAAAGCCATTAAAAGTTCGTTAATGAGTGGGTTCCTAGTGTGGACAGCTGGAGCTCAGTCCCTCGGGGGACCCTCAAAAACACTGTGAAACACACACCTGAAAATGTCCCTCCAAGGGAGAAGGAAGCTGCAATATTTATCGACTGTTCGTTCTCGCTTTGAGACAGAAAGCAGAGTAGGCTTTGTGAGGTTCTTTAGGAAATTCTAGCTTTCTAGTCTCAGAAGCTGCAACTTCCCTTTTCTTTTTACTTACACATGACATGATGGCTTGGGCTATAGCAGCGAACTTGCAACTTTAAGAGTAAGTCAAACTGAATCACAGAGATATTAGCTCGGACACTAGCGAGCCAGTTAAAAGTGCCCACCGACATTATTCTTGTGAGCAAAACATACTTAAAAAAAAAAAAAAGTTACCCTAGTCAATTTTTCTCTTATCCGCAGCCAAAAGCATTCATATTCCTGACTTATCTAGTCTTGCAGCCAAGGGCACACAGGCCCAGCCTCTGAATCAAAAGTTAGTGATATAAAGGAAATTTACTGGTGGTCCGGTGTTTAGGACTTGGCACTTTCATGGCCTGAGTTCATTCCCTGATTGGATTAACCGAGATCCCACAAGCTGCAAGGTGAGGTTAAAAAAAAAAAACTTAGTGATATAAAGAAGCAGATGCTTGGGACTTTCCTGGTGGTCCAGTGGTTAAGAATCCACCTGACAATGCAGGGGACATGAGTTCAATCCCTGGTCTGGGAAGACCCCACAAGCCTCAGAGCAACTAAGCCAGTGAGCCACAACTACTGAGCCCACATGCTCTAAAACCCGTGCTCCGCAACAAGAGAAGCCGCCACTATGAGAAGCCTACGCACAGCAACTAGAGAAAAGCGTGTGTGCAACAATGAAGACCCAGTGCAGCCAAAAATAAAACAATAAATAAAATTTTTTAAAAAGCAGATGCTCTTTGATGATGGGCCAGTACTGGCAGTGCTTCCAATGGCACCATCCAGAATGTTGACCCTTCAGATCTTATTTTGCCTCCTAGTTACCTTCACCAGGGACAGAGACAATAGACTTTCAGAATCAAATAACAATTATTACTGCTCATTGAATATTTGTGAGTATTTGTGAATAGTGAGCCAAATGTTTTTATAAATTTTTTCTAATTGTCATATCTATGACTCAAGATGAATTTTAACATATATGTTAAATTTTTTTGGCCGCAGCATGTGGGATCTTAGATGAATTTTAACATACATATATATTAAAAATTTTTTTTGGCTGCAGCATGTGGGATCTTAGATTCCTGACCAGAGACCAAACCTACACCCCCTGAAGTAGAAGCACAAAGTCTTAATCACTGGACCAACAGGGAAGTTCCTGGATTTTAATCTTTTCCTGAGGTTTACTACCTTGACCAAGATTACACATTAAGTGGCAGTGTTGTAGGTTCAGGTTCAGATGAGAGCGGTGCCAAAGCCAGATCTTAACCACTGTATTGTCATATCGCCAATATCTCTTTTGCCAACTTGTAATGTTTGGACTTGAGAGCTTAACTCAGGGACTCTATCCTAGGAGGAGAAGAAAGATGGGCTCACATAGATTGTTGTCTGTCAGCCCCTTCTGGCAGGAGGATACAGGATCTGCCCAAACACAGACAGGCTCTGGGCCAGGCAGCACAGATGCAGACACTCCTCTGAGCCAGGCTGGGAAACACTCCAGATGAACCAGCAGACTCTGTGTCTGAAACTCTGAGAGATAAGGAAGAATCTTATGTGGCACCCTCTGAGACAAAGCGATCCTGCAGGTTTAGAATTTTGCTGAAATCCAGGCAAAATAAGGGGCATATGTGAGAATCAACCAACTCTCTGCTGACAATTCTTGCTTGAGAAATAACTGCACTCCTTTCTCCCTTCCTCTTCCCAGCCTAGATTTTGAAGCTCTGAGGCTGAAACCCCCCAAATCCAGTCTTCCATTCACCTCCTATTTACCCATCTCCAAGTCTCAGAGCCATCTTGACCCCTCTCACCCTTTTCGTTTAGTCACATTCTCCATAAATATCTATTGAGTATCAATTTTGTGCCAGAGAAGCAAGGACTCTAACCTCAAGGTACTTACAAGATACTAAAAGATAACTGCACAAATAATTATTTGATTAAGACTGTGCTATCTGCCAAGAAGGAAAAGTAGCATTCAATGGGAGTGGACCCCTGGGGAGCAAGATCTAGTCTGAAGGTTCCTGTTCCAATCATCCTCTTTCCTCCTGTCTGCCTCCTCTTCATTGATCTCTTTGTACAAATGCTGTCTCCTGTACTGTCTTCTTTGCTGAATCCCCATGCTAAAGCACAGACCTTACTACGTCTTTATAGCTGTTTTCTAACAGGTCTCTCTGCCTCTTTTTTCACTCACTCAAGCCCATGCTCTACACCATAGAGTTGTATTTCTAAAATGCGATCTAACTGCTCTCTCTTGCTTTCACATTAGAGTTTCACATCTCCTGCCTGGTACAACTTACTCAACCTCTTTTTTCAGGCTTGTCTCCTATCCCTCTCCTCCAGGAAATTCTCACCTCATCCAGGCACAGATTCCCATCTCCCCTACTGTTTATTCATGCTTGCCCTACAGTGAATTCATCTCAGCCCAGGGAAATATTATTCTGAATTCAAGGGGCTCACTGAACATGGGCTTGGTGAGAGTCCAGCATGGATGAGGCACTGAGTACTGGGCAATGAACAAGATCAGTGAGGAGGAAAAGCTGGAACCAGTAGTCAGCACATCTGATAATATCCCCCAGTGGTGATACTGGTTTTCACAATACATTGTGAAAGGTCCATGAGGGCAGTGACAGGGTCTGACTTGCCTACTGCTGTATTCCTAGTTGTGCCTGGTACAAAGTAGTGTGGAGCTTAGCACAGAACTCAGTAATTTTTTTCAGTGTATAAATAAGTGAAAAAAATAAAAGTCACAGATTTTTAAAAATTCTTAAACTGTCTTGCACTGGAGTCACAAGTGCCTATGTTCAGACTCCTTAAAAGATTAGAAGTTCCTGAAGGGCAGGCATGGTGATATACTCACGTGTACACTCTTTACAAAGAATCACTTTACCAAATGGTTTTACATGGGTTATTGGTTCTGTTTCTCATTATAACCACATGAATTACTATCCCCAATTTATATTTGGGGAAGATTTGTTCCTTATTTTCTTCCTTCTTTCTGTTTCCTCCTTTCTCTCCCCTTCTTTTAGGATGCATGTATGGTTTAAGCATTTCCTGTCTCTAATCCAGAGAGAGATTTAGAAGGGCTAAATGTAGAGCTGATTACAATGAGGGCCAGGCAGGCTACTTGCCCTGTTGACTCACATGGTAAACAATCTGCCTGCAACATGGGAAACCTGGGTTCCAATCCTGGGTCAGGAAGATCCCCTGGAGGAGGCCATGGCAACACACTCCAGTATTCTTGCCTGGAGAATCCCATGGACAGAGGAGCCTGGCAGGCTAGAGTCCAGAGGGTCTCAAAGAGTCTGAAGCAACTTAGCATGCAATACATGCATGTGCCCGTGTGCACGCACACACACACACACGAAGCACTCAAATATAATCTTTTGATGTTCAGTTCAGCTCAGTCACTCAGTCATGTTCGACTCTTTGCGACCCCATGTACTGCAGCATGCCAGGCCTCCCTGTTCATCACCAACTCCCAGAGTTTACTCAAACTCATGTCCATTGAGTCCATAATGCCATCCAACCATCTCATTCTCTGTCATCCCCTTCTCCTCCTGCTTTCAATCATTCCCAGCATCAGGGTCTTTTCAAATGAGTCAGTTCTTCGAATCAGGTGGCCAAAGTATTGGAGCTTCAGCTTCAGCATCAGTCCTTCCAATGAATATTTAGAACTGATTTCCTTGAGGATGGACTGGTTGGATCTCCTTGCAGTCCAAGGGATTCTCAAGAGTCTCCTCCAACACCACAGTTCAAAAGCATCAATTCTTCAGTGCTCAGCTTTCTTTATGGTCCAACTCTGACACCCATACCTGATTACTGGAAAAACCAAAGCTTTGGCTAGATGGCCCTTTGTTGGCAAAGTAATGTCTCTGCTTTTTAATATGCTATCTAGGTTGGTCATAACTTTTCTTCCAAGGAGCAAGCGTCTTTTAATTTCACAGCTGCAGTCATTGTCTGCGGTGATTTTGGAGCCCCCCAAAATAAAGTCTGTCACTGTTTCCACGGTTTCCCCATCTATTTGCCATGAAGTGATGGGACCAGATTTCATGATCTTGGCTCTTTGCGTGTTGAGTTTCAAGCCAGCTTTTTCACTCTCCTCATTCACTTTCATCAAGAGGCTCTTTAGTTCTTCTTCACTTTCTGCCATAAGGGTGGTATCATCTGCATATCTGAGGTTATTGATATTTCTCTTGGCAATCTTGATTCTAGCTTGTTTTTCTTCCAGCCCAGCGTTTCTCATGATGTACTCTGCCTATAAGTTAAATAAGCAGGGTGACAATATACAGCCTTGACGTACTCCTTTTCCTATTTGGAACCAGTCTGTTGTTCCATGTCCAGTTCTAACTGTTGCTTCCTGATCTGCATACAGATTTCTTAGGAGGCAGGTCAGGAGTTCTGGTATTCCCATCTCTTTAAGAATTGTCCACAGTTTGTGGTGATCCATACAGTCAAAGGCTTTGGCATAGTCAATAAAGCAGAAATAGATGTTTTTCTGGAACTCTCTTGCTTTTTTGATGATCCAGCAGATGTTGGCAATTTGATCTCTGGTTCCTCTACCTTTTCTAAATCCAGCTTGAACATCTGCAAGTTCACAGTTCACGGACTGTTGAAGCCTGGCTTGGAAAATTTTGAGCATTACTTTGCTAGCCTGTGAGATGAGTGCCGTTGTGTGGTAGTTTGAGCATTCTTTGGCATTGCCTTTCTTTGGGATTGGAATGAAAACTGACCTTTTCCAGTCCTGTGGCCACTGCTGAGTTTTCCAACTTTTGATGTTATGTCTGAATAAAGTTTATGTGTGAGACACTGTTCTTGTTAAATGTCAGTATTTAAAATATACTCCAATTTTTGTTCCATATTTTGTCATGTGATTTTTTTCTTTTAAATATTCCGGGAGTCATAAAATTGAGAAGAGGCCCAGGTTAAGAGAACTTAGATAACCTGACCAATTCTGGTAAAGCACCTAAGCCATGACTGGAACCCCTGGTGTCTTCCCACCAGGGCCATCACTGCCTCCAAATTGCAGCAGATGATTCCAGTATAGTCTATCACAGAGGTTACGTTCTGAGGTTTAGTCACATAAATCTGTTTCCTCTAAAATTCTGACTTTGTGAACTTGGCAAATAATTCCGCATCCTCGCTTGAAAACTGGAGGCCATAATGGTACCTACCGCGGAGAGTTCCTCTTAGAATTAAGTGAAAATGAGCTTGAAGTTTTCAGCAGAGGCCTGGCATGTACTCAGCGCGCAGTAAATGGTAGTCGTTATTATAAGAATTGTATTTATTGAATGAGTGACTCTGGCATATAACGCTTGCATTGAACTTGACGCTCGGAGCTGTCAGAGGCATTCAACTGAAGGGGTGGCAACTTGCCAATTTTTTTCTGGAAATAAAATCTTTGTGGGAGGATAGTCACTGGTTAGCGTGAGCCTTGAGAGAACAAAGCTCAGATCCCCAGGCCCAAGGAAAGCACGGAAGTGAAGTCTTCCTTGCGCTTAGCGGCCACCGTGTTGAACCTCCCCCGGACTGAGTGGCAGCCGGCTGGGAACGCCCAGCCCGGGGCAAAGATGCCTCAGAAGCCAGGTTTTAGCAAGGTGAAGAAGGATCTCTTCTAAGTCTGCTCATCTTTTTTTCCCCTCTCGATCATCTTATTCTCGGGGACCACACCCTAAGTACGGGGAAGAAGGACTCCTAAACCGCGGGGTGGAGGCTTCCGCGCGGCCCCAGACCTGACCATCTATGGTCACAGAGCGCACCGAACTAACAGGAAGTGGGTTGCGCTTCCACCTTCCCAGCCCCGGACAGAGCAGACGGGGCGGCGGCGGCGGCGGCGGGCACGCCCAGAAACCCTGGGCTATGCCTGAGCGCCCCGCCGACCCCTCCCACACGCAGCCTCCGCAGGTCCTCCCGAAACACTGCCCAGACCAATGGCCTCCCTACATCACAAACGGCGAAATCGAGGTATCCACGCCCAGAGGGAGGCGGAGCTTAGCTTGCTCTACTACTGCGGGGGGGCGTGGTCTAGCCTTAGACACGCCCCGTTGCTCCCGCCCCCCTCGGGGGCGGGGCTCTTTTACCAAGCTAGAGGGGAATTATTTCTCCCGGGCGTGGCGGATAAGGGGCGGAGTCCCCAGCCGGGCGGCCAGATTCCTCCCGGGTCCCTCCACTTTAGCCGGCCCTTCATTTCCGGTGGGGGTGCCGCGCCCAGTGAGGGCCCGGAAGTGGGTCGCGCGAAGGTTGCTGGGCGGTTCTTGCCGGAAGTGGAGAGAGGCTGATCGCAGTCCGGAGGTGAGACAGAAGTCTGAGGTGAGTGTGCGCGGTGGGGAGTGACTGGGGTCCACTCCTCGGCCCACTGGCCTTTGGCGTTATTAATGGCCTTTCTGGCCTAGGTGCGTGCGGTGAGCCCTCCTGAGGGGGCCGGCGCGGTGGGGCCCTTACGCCGACCCCGGATCCTGGGCGCGGTCTCCTGAGGTGGGGCCGGGGTGACCAGCTGAGCCGGGCTCTCCTGTGGAGGCCCTCCCTCCGCTGGACCTAGCGGTTCTGGAGGTCATTGTCAACGGAGGCCTGATTCCTAAGGAGCTCTGACTGAAAGAAACCTCCGAGACCTTAGAGTCTGCACTATTCCTGGTCTCGCCCCCATTGCTTGGATGAGTAGACTGATTCCGGAAGGGACGAGGCTTGTCTAAGGTCTTACTGCGAAGCAATCGGAATCTAGACCTCAGTTCCTTAGTTTACCAGCCCCAGATCCTTCCCCCGTTTATTTCCCAGGAACCTTTCTGTACCTTGGGGTGGTCTTCCGGTAGGTGTCTTTCAGGCAGTTGCACGTTTAAAGGCTACCCGCTGCGTGGAACTTTTATTTAAAAATACAGCATGTTTGGAATGCCTGGGGAGTTTTTTTTTGTTTTTTTTTTTAAGAGTGAAGCAGGTCTTTGTGTTTGCAATCTGAGAGCCTCCCCTTTCTCTTAGTCTGTAGCTCTTATCTTGAAAACCCAAGTTAACTTTATTGAAGGTATCTCAAACTTCTGGTCATAAAATCTGTTGGCTCAGGTTTGGTCTGGCTGCACTGCAAAGCCTCGGTAACCATAGGTGCTTTATTGTTTGAGCCTCATTTTTTCTCATCTTTTAAGTGAAAATCTCTGCTCACCTCACAGGATTAAATTCAGTGTAACAAATTATGTTTATTCTTTGTTAGGCACTCCCCATATCCAGGGGTTGCAGAAACAAAATAAGGTAGACCCTGCCCTCATGGATCTGACATTGGTCACAGGAAATTTAACAAATATTATAAATGTGATGTGTGTTAGGAAAGAACAGGGTACTATGGCAGTATGTAACAAGGGGCTCAGGAAAATCACTTCTGCAGAAGCAGGGTTTAAGATGAGTTTCAAACAATGAAGAGCTGGATGAAGACAGGATGAGAAACTTAGAGCAGAGGTTAGTATCAGAACTGTGTCAGTTGAAGCTCTTTATAGGGATCCCTGTTCAAGTGAAAAACGGGGGTGGGAAGCCCAGCACATTAACCATTCACTAGTCATTTATTGAATATGTGTGAAGCACATATGAAATGAGACACTTGGCCCTGGTGACCAAGAATACAGTAGTTCTCTTGGAGGAGGAAGCAGACAAATAAATCGTGGGTAGCTTACAGTGTTGAGGTGCCCTGTGTGAGCGCAGGGCTCTGAGAGGAAGACTACCTGAGCCAGGTTTTGGGGAGGAAGTGGGAGAGTAAGTCTTGCAGGATTTATTTAGCCATATGGTGAAACTGAAAAAGAAATTTCCAGCCAAAGAGTCCAATGCAAGAAATGGAGACTGGATGTTGAAAGACCATGACTGGAATTCCAGTAAAGCTCAGAGAAGTGGAGGAAGTGGGCAGTGGTGGGATCAAATATGAAGGCCCTTGTAAACCCTGCTAAGGAATTTGGAGCTTACCCTGAAGGCTGTGGGGAGGCTTTGAATGCTCTTATGTAGGAAAATGATATGGTCAGATTGATGTTTAATTAATAATTTGTCTGTGGGGGGGAGGGGAAGGACTTTAATGGGGAAGTAGACGGGTGTTCGGAAGGTTGAACAATGGCTCGAACTAAGACAGTGAGAATGGAAAGAAGAGGAGGGATCAAATTTGAGCAATATGAAAAAGATGGAATCCATAGATTTGGAGGCTGATTATTTATGGAAATGAAAAAATAGAAAGAGCCTAGGACAATTGTCTGGTTTAGGGAAGTGGTAATTCTATTTACCAAGATAGGTACTCTATGAAGAAGGTTAATTGGAGAGGTGACATGGAAAGAAAATAAATTTTGGACGTATTTAGTTTGAGATGTTTGCAGCACATCTAGGCAAAGCTGTCTAATAAGGCATCCCGGCTAGAAGAAACAGCACAAAGAAAGATGTGGAGGCAAGAGAGGGTTTAGATTATTCAGTGAAGTACTGGGGCCTCGGGTTTGTAGGGGAAGATAAGACCAGAAAGAAAAGGTAGGTGCAGCCAGGTTGTCAGGGGTTTTTGATGCCTTGTTTGAATGCATTTGAATTTATTCTATGGTTGCCGTTTTGCTTATTGTTTGAGTTACTGCTCTTCAATATAAAGAAATTTCAGTTAAATTTTCTTCCCCCTTCCCCAGAAATACTTCATCAGTCAGATGTTTTGGAGGAGTTTAAATAAAATGGTAGTAGTGAAAGTACTTTGTCAGGTACAACCTGTCATACAAATCAAAAGTGGTAGTATTGCTAAGCTTCAGTGTGTGTATTTTTGATTTGCAGAGGTTAGCTGTTTAGTTTGTAAAATGTTTCCAGCCTGAAGGATTGAAGCCTTTTTCTAAATCCCTTTTCTTCCTTATACATACCTTTGTTTAGTTGCAGTTATTTTTCAACTAGGAACTAAGCCTTTAAAAAGTGACTTCCTTCTTTCAGTTTTTTGTGAGGCGTGGTGAATCAGAGATGCATTTTACTTAAGCAAATGCAGTGTCATTGGAAGTTGAACCTTCTGGTTTGAAATTTAATCCTGAGATTTGAAATCTGAGGATCCTCAAGCCATATCTTAGGCAGTCCTACTGATTATTTCTTTGCCTTACCCTCATCAGTTTCTTTATTTTCTATTAAGCTGGCTTTCATATCGATACTTAAGCTTTTCAACCAAACCAGACTGCTTTTTTGAAAAGAACCATTTTCATCTTGTTACCCCTTCACTGGCTTCATTTTCCCAGAAAATCAAGTCTAAACTCTTTTGTCCAATTTACAGAATTCTCCAGAGTCAGACCCTTAATTTAGTTTTCATTGGGTGGTACAGATTGACATTCTGATTTAGAGAGTTCCAAACTATTAGCATTTTATTTGTACCTTTTGGACTTACCTTTTGCTCATGATTACATTAGAACAGAGTTTCTCCACCTCAGCATAATTCACATTTTGGGCCAAATAATTCTTCATTTGCAGAGTTGTGCTGTGCATTGTGGGATTTCAGCAGTATCTCGGTTCTACCTATAAGATGCTAGGGGCAGTCCTTCATCTGTGATAACCAAAAATGTCTTCAGATATTGCCAGATGTCTCCCGGATGGAGAATAGTGCATGAGAAAATATCTTAGCTCTGATTGTGTGGTGTCTTATCTTCAATTCAGTTCTCCCAGAGCAGGCTCCATTGCTGTGATTAACACAGTGTATGCCACATGATAAGCGCAGGGTACTTTGCAAGAAATGGATCATGGGTTTCACTGAAGCGTCAAGAATTGTTTATTCAAGGAATTTCTGGGTGGGCTTTGAAGGAGTGGCTGTTTTGTGGTTTTTTCCTCTCAGAGAATGTGATCTTAATGAAGAAAGCCATTGTTTAGGCACTCACTAGAAATGAGATTTGTATTAGTTGACAGCACAAGTCAGCCGATTTATATTTCTCCTGTATTGGAGGTATATAGATTTCCTGTTTTCTTTGCCTGCACTTAGGCAGCTTTCTTTAGCAAACAGGGATTCTCATCTTATTTATTTATTTTTGGTTGTGCTGGATCTTCATTGCTGCGCACAGGCTTTCTCTAGTTGCGGCGACTGGGAGTTACTCTTGGTTGCAGTACATGGGCTTCTCCGTGAAGTGGCTTCTCTTGTTGCGGAGCATGGGCTCTAGGTGCATGGGCTTCAGCAGTTGCAGTACTCAGACTCAGTAGTTGTGGGCTCTAGATCTCAGACTCAATAGTTGTGTTGAATGGGCTTAGTTGCTTTGAGGCATGTGGAATCTTCCTGGACCAAGGATGGAGCCAGTGTCCCCTGTATTGGCAGGTGGATTCTTATCCTCTGTATTATCTTCTGGATTCTTATCCACCAGGAAAGTCCCTATCATTTAGTTTAAATTGCATGCAGTTTATGATGTTGTTATTCAACATTTATTTTGACTGATAAAATTGTTATATAGTTGACCCTCGTACAACATGAATTTTCAAGAGTTCACTTACACCGATGGATATGGAGGGCTGGCTGTAAAGTTATTTGTGGAGTTCCTGCTGCACTGAGGGCCTGTGCTCATACCTCCAAGTAGTTCAAGGGTCCACTGTAGTCTCATGACTGTAAAGTTAATGCAGCTCTAGCATTCACCATGAAACTATTTGTTCTTGATATACCATCACGTAAACATAATAAAAACTATCAAAGCTCTAAAAATACTCCTCAGCTACAATGCAGCTTTGTTTGCCTTATATTACCAGACCTGTTTTGTCACATTTTTCCATTCCACTGCAAAACATAGTTGGAGTGTTTAGTGGAAAGAGTGAGCTTTGTTGTTGTTGTCTTTTTTCCTCCAGGGTTCAGTAAAATTCCTGTACTTAGGTTAATTATAGAGGTACAGTCGCAGTTCTTTTCATATCTGTAGCTGAATCATGGCTAGGGACAAATGACATCCTTGAATCTATCTTTATGCATGAGAATGGAAAATGCTGTTCTGTTTAAAGCAACTACCAATTGAAATGAACCAATGTGGTTTTTCCTTATATAATGTAAAAGATGCCTACTGAATGCTTTTATGCTGTTAGTCTTGATAAAATGAATGAATGTTCATTGAATATAAGAGAGAAGGTAACCCATGACCACACAAGGTTATGTCTTTACCCCAAAGCTTTGAAACAGCTAGTTCTTAAATCTGACTTCAGCTTGTGCAGTTACTAACTTGACTCACTCCTGGAGCTTTAGATAGAGGACATGTTTATTGAGGGAACGGGAGACAGTGCTGATATTAGGCAGAATTCTTTCCCTCCCTAGAAGACAGACCTTTCTTTCTGGGGTGGCAGTGACTTGGGCACTAAATGTCATTGGTTTCATCAGAGAAACCAAATACTTGGGGAAGAACAGTGGCTTCTGATTTGGGTTAGATTTAGATAGCATCTTTACTGGGGCGAAGTGCTGTCTGTTCTTTGGTTTCTGGGTTACAAGCCAACTTGTAAGTAACCTGTTAGCATATGTAGGTTTTGCTCTGTAACATGTTAGAGCCTAGTGATGAGAATTTCTATATTGTTAGGAATAGAACTAAACTCATGCTTTATGTTTTAGTGTAGCTTAGAAGAGATATCCAAGTGGAACTATTTTGTTGTCTTTTGTTTAAAAGAAATTATATAACTTTTTTTTTTTTTTTTTTTAAGCTTGGAACACAGAAGGGGAAATTGTGCAAAAATCCATCACTCTAACTTGGCAAATATTGTAAATTTTGTGTTCTTTTCAAGTCTTTTTCCACAGTGCATGTAGCTATTTCCCCGTAATTAGAAGTCTAAGCTAACACTGCAGTGAACATCTTCATGCCTATCACTTTTCCCACGTTAGTATTACTTCCTTAGGATAACATCCTGGGAACAGAATTCCAAAGTAAAGGCCAGCAGAAGCATTTTGAAGCAGATCGGGTGGGCTACAATAATATACAGGGTGACTTGTATAGTTGCTTTATTTTCAATTCTGCTTAAGGGTATGACCTACAGGAACAACTACCAGACAAAGCCGAAAACATTTTGATCATAGCAGCTTTTTGTAAGTAGAAATTCATTCCACTGCCTTAATTGCCTAATGAAAAGAGGCAAGAACTGCAGGAGTAACCTGGTTCCATTTACTTGTGAATGACAGGTAGAAGGAATTGGGTTGTTTAAATTGTTAGAATGAGGAGAATATGGAGCAGCTTTGGCAGGAGTCACTGACCATTTCTGATTTCACTTAGTTTCAAACCACAAAAGAACTTGCTGGAGAATCAAGCTCCTCATTTCTTTTTGTTCTGCATAATATCCCTCCAAAAGCCTATGCATTGTCATTACTTAATGATGTTTCCTTGCTGATGACTTGTAAACATTGATCTCCAGCCTTGATCCTTCCCCAAGCTTATTTCTAACTATTTATTGGATATTCCTACTTGGAAACTTCATCTTCTGTTCAAACTGTGTATCCAAGATTGACCTCATGTTCTTGCCTTAGCTAGAACATGCCAGAAACGTGTTCTTGCCTGTAGCTTCATCATTCTCTTACTCCCCTGGATTTGCCACGCTGGAGTCATCTTTGACTTCCTTCTCTGAATGCTACTATACTCAACAGTACCAGACAGTTAATACTTGTTCTGTGTTTAATGCTCACTTGTTTCGTGTGACCTCAGCGGGCAGAACCAAGATCAGTGGGTGGAAGTTGCAGGGAGACTGGTTTTGCCTCCATATAAGGAAGAACTTTTAAATACTTTGAGCTGTGCGAATGGAATAGGCTGCCTCCAGAAGTCTTGAGTTCTCCACACTGAGGGCGTTTGAACAGAGGCTACCTGACTAATTGCTGAGGATGTTGAAAGATTTGTTCTTGCTTATGCTTTCTAGACTCCTTCCCGATCCTGAAAGCCAGTGATTCAGTGAAAGATAGCTTTGTCACTCCTGCTAGACTCCCTCAGAGCAGAAAAACTATTTTACTGTTAATTCAGGTGCTGGTCACTTAGTGGCCTAAAAGTGATTTTTTTTTCTTTGCAATATCAAAAATGTTTTTTGCAGTAGCACTTTTATTTTGCAGCTAGTTGAACAGCTTTCAACCTAACCTAAATCCTAATATCGTCCTTCTTTCCCCCCAAAACTGATTCTCTCAGTTCTTGTAAAAATTTTGCTTTCATCATATTATTCCTTCATTCAACATCCTTGAAAGGCTTCACATTTATCACAGCACGAAATTCAAATGCTGCCTGGCTCTTAGTGCCTCCATAACCGAGCCCGCCTTGCTTATCCCCATAGTGCTGTGTAGACTGTCTGCTCACGCTCTGTACTGAGCCTCCTTGATCTCTATTTGCTTTTCATTACTCTAGAATGTCTTCTCTTTTTTCTTTTACTTTTTCTGCCCCACTTCTCTCCTGAAACCCCTGAGACTAACTCTAGTCCTCATTGATTTCTTCTGAACTCCAAGCATATAGTCATTTATACTCTGTAATTTAGGACCATACAACATCTTACAAAAAAAAAAGCTCCAGTATATTGGCTGATACTTTAACTTTTCCCAATCCAAATGAAATTAATCTCTTAACAGAACTTTAAAAAATATAGTCTTCAGTATTTATTCCATTGGCATTTGCGTTGTCCTTCTCAATAAGAATGAAAGCTTCTAGATGGCAGAGACCGTGGGTCTGCCATTTCTTCAGTAGCCATGACAGTGCTGAGCACTTTCCTGGTATGAGCATCTATGTGCCAGGTTTTCTAGATGCTGGACATTTGTGCGGGGAGGCAGTTAGGGGAGCAGAGGCAGGGAGAATGAAGAAATTTCCCATGCTTCTGGAGCCTGTATTCTAGCACATGGTAGGCAGTGATAACATTTTACATTTGAACTGCATTTTAAGGCTCCCAAAGAGACTGTGCTTAGTTGCTCGGTTGTGTCTGACTCTTTGTGACTGTAACCCACCTTGCTCCTCTGTCCATGGGGATTCTCCAGGCAAGAATACTGGAGGGGGTTGCCATGTCCTCCTCCCGGGGGTCTTCCTAACTCAGGGATCAAACCCAGGTCTCCTGCATTGCAGGTGGATTCTTTACAGTTTGAGCCACCAGGGAATCCCTTGAATACTGAAGTGGATAGCCTATCCCTTCTCCAGGGGATCTTCCCCATCTAGGAATCGAACTGGGGTCTCCTACATTGCAGGCAGATTCTTTACTACCATCTGAGCTACTTATCTATAAAACCCACTCCTTTGATCCTTACGTCTCTGTGTGCTAGGTGCACGCATGCTAAGTCACTTCAGTCATGTCCAACTCTATGTGACCATACGGACTGAAGCCTGCCAGGTTCCTCTGTCCGTGGGATTCTCCAGGCAAGGATACTGGAGTGGGTTGCCATTTTTCAACCCAGGGGTTGAATGCGTATCTCTTAGGTCTCCTGCATAGGCAGGCTTGTTCTTTACCACTGGCGCCGCCTGGGAAGCCCCAGGTGTACTAGGTGATGGTCCATTAAATGACTGTCCTGAAGTTACACACCCAATACGTGACAGAGTTGGGACTCAAACCTTGGTCTCCTGAATCCTAGTTTTATTAAGACTTGAGTAATTAAGACTGCCTCGCCTTCTGAGGCTTTTATGATGAACGCTTAAATAGTTGGGAATCTGTATATTCATTTATGGACACAGTACAGATGGCTGGATGGCATCACGGACTCGATGGACGTGAGTCTGAGTGAACTCCGGGAGATGGTGATGAACAGGGAGGCCTGGCGTGCTGCGATTCATGGGGTCGCAAAGAGTCGAACACGACTGAGCGACTGAACTGAACTGAATTCAGTTCTTGGCTATTGGCAACCAAAAATGGCAGGGAACAAGATCAGGCATAGCTATAGTTCTCTGCTTTGGCAATTCTGTATTGGGAAAAATCTTATTGTAAATATTTACCTTCCAAATATGTGTCATCTCTGTTGAAGGTGAAAAAAATATTGGCCTCCATGGAGGAAATTGAGAGCAGAGAAATTGAAGGCTGCTAATAATGTGACTCAGGATACCATAAAGAGACCTTGAAGCCACAGCTGGGGCTGGATGCTGTGATGAACCCGTTAGTCCCTTAAGCGCTGTTGAAAGCCATGTGGAGTGGTGGGAAGAGCCTGAGAATTTGTGTTCTCCCCTCTTTAACTTCTGTCAGTTTCTTTCCTCTAAAGATGGGGATCAGTATCTTTGTAACATACATCATAGAATTACTAGACAAAAGAAGCAGTAGTTTGATGATGTAAAGCACAACTATAAGGGAGTTTTGTTTTTTGTTTTTTTCTTTATAAATATTTTGTTTGTTTTGTTGGCTTCACCTTGGGGCGTGTGAGATCTTAGTTCCCCGACCGAGGATTGAACTTGTGCCCCTTGCATTGGGATTGTAGAGTCCTAACCACTGGACTGTCAGGGAAGTTGGGGAATTTTGTTTTTAATTGATATTATATCATCTAATAAGGTTATCTTCCTTAAGGTATTTGGTTTGACAATCTCCGTATCAGTGTAATTTGTGCCCAAGAAGGCCGTGTTTATTTGAGAGACAATGTTTGTTAGATCCTAGAATTAGGGGGAAAATTTTTTTTTAAGAAAGGGGGAAAAACACCTCACACTTCTCCTCAGACTTGACACAGGAGACAGCCAGACTTGTGTTGGGGGGAGAGAGGATAAAGGCCCTTATTATTATTATTTTTTTCAAGGACCTATATTAGCCTATTGTGTTTATAGTGCCTACCACATTTACAGTACTGGAATTACAAAGGCAAGACATGGTCTCTTCTATAGGGTGACTAATTGCCTGTTGACTATTAAATGATTTTAAAGCTGTGTGTGAAATGTATGGTAGAAATAAGTACACAATGAAATATTGTGGGAGACATACTGGAAATGCTTCTTGGTGAGATGATATCTTGGCTGAGATTTAATGGATGGTAAGAATTCTAGGGGCAGATTGACAAGGGAAAGCATCAGTTCAGTTCAGTCACTCAGTCATGTCCGACTCTTTGCAACCCCATGAATCGCAGCACGCCAGGCCTCCCTGTCCATCATCAACTCCTGGAGTTCACTCAGACTCAATGTCCATCGAGTCAGTGATGCTATCCAGCCATCTCATCCTCTGTTGTCCCCTTCTCCTCCTGCCCCCAATCCCTCCCAGCATCAGAGCCTTTTCCAATGAGTCAGCTCTTTGCATGAGGTGGCCAAAGTGTACTGGAAAGCATACCAAACTGGAAAAAACTTCCTAAACGAGGTGAAAGCGTAGCTGAATTTGAAAAAGGCAGTAGGAGTTATGAGATAAGGAACAGGTTGGGAAGGGAAAGCAACCAAGCAGAGTGGATAGCATTGAAAAATCTTAAAAGTGAGAGAAAGCAGAACTCTTTCTGGAAAATGCCAGTAGTTTGGGTTGCTTTGGAATGTTGAGGAAAGGTGTGGCAGGAGATAAAACTGACGGAGTGGTGGGAAATAAAACAGGGCCAGATTGTGGAAACCCTTGTTTGGACTTTACTCTGAGTCACTGTGGTAATAAGGAGAATGGATAAGAGGGTGTGTTACTGAAATTAGAGGACTAGTGAAGAGGTTATTGCAGTAATCTAGGCAAAGTCATGATGGCTGAATTTTTATAAATCAGGATGAAGACAAGGGGCATCTATTTATGATACACAAAGTAGAGCCTATGGATTTTGATGACTTGATAAGATTAGTAAGAAGACAATTTAGTTAATGTTTATGGAATCCTAGCCATGTTTCAGAATTGAGCCAGTCATGCAGTTCCACGTGTATTTCCTCACGTATTCTTTCAACAGCCCTTTGGATTTTATGCTGTTCTTCCTGTTTTACAAATAAGGAAGCTGAGGTTCAAAAAGTTTGGTAACACTCAGGCACAGAGACTCCCAACCTATCTGACTTCTCTAAAGAATAATGGTCTTAACCACTATACTGTACTGCTTAACAGTTTCCAGGTTACTGTCTTTTTTTTTTTTTAATTGGAGTATGGCTACTTTACAATGTTGTATTAGTTTCTACTGTACAGCAGAGTGAATCAGTTATATGTATACATATATCCCCTCTTTTTAGATTTCTTTCCCATTTAGGTCACCACAGAGCATTGAGTAGAGTTCTCTGTGCTACACAGTAGGTTCTCATTAGTTATCTATTTTATACATCAGCTCAGTTGTGTCCGACGCTTTGCAACCCCGTGGACTGCAGTACACACAGCTTCCCTGTCCATCACCAACTCCCGGCGCTTGCTCAAACTCATGTCCATTGAGTCAGTGATGCCATCCAACCATCTCATCTTCTGTCGTCCCCTTCTCCTCCTGCCTTCAATCATTCCCAGCATCAAGGTTTTTTCAAATGAGTCAGTTCTTCACATCAGGTGGACAAAGTACTGGAGTTTCAGCTTCAGCGTCAGTCCTTCCAATGAATATTTAGGACTGATTTGCTTTAGGATGGACTGGTTGGATCTCCTTGCAGTTCAAGGGACTCTCAAGAGTTTCCTCCAACACCACAGTTCAAAAGCATCAATTCTTCAGTGCTCAGCTTTCTTTGTGGTCCAACTCTCACATCCATACATGATTACTGGAAAAACCAAAGCTTTGGCTAGACGGACCTTTGTTGGCAAAGTAATGTCTCTGCTTTTTAATATGCTGTCTAGGTTGGTCATAACTTTTCTTCCAAGGAGCAAGTGTCTTTTAATTTCACAGCTGCAGTCATTGTCTGCAGTGATTTTGGAGCCCCCCAAAATAAAGTCTGTCACTGTTTTCCACTGTTTCCCCATCTATTTGCCATGAAGTGATGGGACCAGATTCCATGATCTTGGCTTTCTGAATGTTGAGTTTCAAGCCAGCTTTTTCTTTCTCCTCTTTCACTTTCATCAAGAGGCTCTTTAGTTCTTCTTCACTTTCTGCCATAAGTGTGGTGTCATCTGCATATCTGAGGTTATTGATATTTCTTCTGGCAATCTTGATTCCAGCTTGTGCTTCATCCAGTCCAGCATTTCTCATGATGTACTTTGCATATAAGTTAAAGAAGCAGGTTAACAACATACAGCCTATGTATTTTATATATAGCAGTGTATGTATGTGAATCCCAGTCTCCAAATTCATCCCATCCCCCTTCCTCCCCACCCCTGGTATCCATAAGTTTATTCTCTACATCTGTATCTCTATTTCTGCTTTGCAGATAAGTTCTTCTGTATGATTTTTCTAGATTCCACATATAAATGATATTGTATGATGCTTGTTTTTCTGACTTCACTCTATTACAGTCTCTAGGTCTGTCCGTGTCTCTTCATATGGCACTGTTTTGTTCCTTTTTATGGCTAATATTTCATTGTGTGTATGTTATATTTTCTCTATCCATTCCTCTATTGATGGACATATAGGTTGCGTCCGTGTCCTGGCTGTGGTAAGTAGCGCTGCAGTGAGTGTTGGGGTGCAGGTTACTGTCTTGATTACCTCAAGTGAGTGGTGGCAGTGCTGTAAGTGCTGTATTGCTGAAACAGTGAGGGTGGGGTCTGGAGGAGCAGTGTTAGGGAAAACGATGAGTTCTGTTTTGGACATTTCCTTTGGGACATCTAGTTGATGTCTAGGTGGGAGCTCGATCTAAAATTCTGAATTCCAGAAGGATGGCCTGAGCTGGATACACTGCTCTGGGAATTGTTAGTCTGTAGGTGGTTGTGGTGGTATCACTCGGCGAGTGGACTGAAGAGTAATATGATAATACTAGTTGACAGCTTTGGAGTGGACATGACCACCTAAAGATTGGTATATATACAGCACAGAGCATAAGGCAAGGTATGTCTTTTGGTCCCTTCAACTCTAAACATTCTTTGCCATTACATCTCAAATTTCAGTCCACTCCTATCAAAAACAAAAAACTAGGTACTGTTTTCCAATGAGATTAGCTTTAATGATAGCCGTTTTGTCCTTTCTCATTCTGCTTAAGTTAAACAGCAGAACGATAGCTTGTTTATAATTAAAAACTTGTAAGTACAAATAAAAAATGGAAAAGAAGAAACCAAAATCCCGTGAAGCTGTATTATTAAGCTATTAAGACTGGTAAGTGTTCAGCAACCCTGGCAGCCTGTAGAGACACTTGTACTGTGTAACCATGTTAACAGTGGCCTCAACCTGTAGCATCCATTATGTATGAAGGAACATGTTTTATAACAGAATGAGTGGTATCTATTAATTGAAGGTAACTTGGGAGTTTATTGCATTCACTGCCTTTCCCCATGGATGGTATTTACATAGTGTGATGGATTATATATATCAGTCTGTCCCTGGATAGTACCCAGAACAAACAGGGCAGCAATTGGGATACTCAGTGATCATGCTGTAACCTAAGGGAGAGTTATGGATGCTTCTAGTCTGCTCGATAGACTGTTCATTTTCAGTAAGAATTTGGAGGCTTCTTAGAGAAATTGAAGGCTGCTAATAATGTGACTCAGGATACCATAAAGAGACCTTGAAGCCACAGCTGGGGCTGGATGCTGTGATGAACCCGTTAGTCCCTTAAGCGCTGTTGAAAGCCATGTGGAGTGGTGGGAAGAGCCTGAGAATTTGTGTTCTCCCCACTTTAACTTCTGTCAGTTTCTTTCCTCTAAAGATGGGGATCAGTATCTTTGTAACATACATCATAGAATTACTAGACAAAAGAAGCAGTAGTTTGATGATGTAAAGCACAACTATAAGGGAGTTTTGTTTTTTGTTTTTTTCTTTATAAATATTTTGTTTGTTTTGTTGGCTTCACCTTGGGGCGTGTGAGATCTTAGTTCCCCGACCGAGGATTGAACTTGTGCCCCTTGCATTGGGATTGTAGAGTCCTAACCACTGGACTGTCAGGGAAGTTGGGGAATTTTGTTTTTAATTGATATTATATCATCTAATAAGGTTATCTTCCTTAAGGTATTTGGTTTGACAATCTCCATATCAGTGTAATTTGTGCCCAAGAAGGCCGTGTTTATTTGAGAGACAATGTTTGTTAGATCCTAGAATTAGGGGGAAAATTTTTTTTTAAGAAAGGGGGAAAAACACCTCACACTTCTCCTCAGACTTGACACAGGAGACAGCCAGACTTGTGTTGGGGGGAGAGAGGATAAAGGCCCTTATTATTATTATTTTTTTCAAGGACCTATATTAGCCTATTGTGTTTATAGTGCCTACCACATTTACAGTACTGGAATTACAAAGGCAAGACATGGTCTCTTCTATAGGGTGACTAATTGCCTGTTGACTATTAAATGATTTTAAAGCTGTGTGTGAAATGTATGGTAGAAATAAGTACACAATGAAATATTGTGGGAGACATACTGGAAATGCTTCTTGGTGAGATGATATCTTGGCTGAGATTTAATGAATGGTAAGAATTCTAGGGGCAGATTGACAAGGGAAAGCATCAGTTCAGTTCAGTCACTCAGTCATGTCCGACTCTTTGCAACCCCATGAATCGCAGCACGCCAGGCCTCCCTGTCCATCATCAACTCCTGGAGTTCACTCAGACTCAATGTCCATCGAGTCAGTGATGCTATCCAGCCATCTCATCCTCTGTTGTCCCCTTCTCCTCCTGCCCCCAATCCCTCCCAGCATCAGAGCCTTTTCCAATGAGTCAGCTCTTTGCATGAGGTGGCCAAAGTGTACTGGAAAGCATACCAAACTGGAAAAAACTTCCTAAACGAGGTGAAAGCGTAGCTGAATTTGAAAAAGGCAGTAGGAGTTATGAGATAAGGAACAGGTTGGGAAGGGAAAGCAACCAAGCAGAGTGGATAGCATTGAAAAATCTTAAAAGTGAGAGAAAGCAGAACTCTTTCTGGAAAATGCCAGTAGTTTGGGTTGCTTTGGAATGTTGAGGAAAGGTGTGGCAGGAGATAAAACTGACGGAGTGGTGGGAAATAAAACAGGGCCAGATTGTGGAAACCCTTGTTTGGACTTTACTCTGAGTCACTGTGGTAATAAGGAGAATGGATAAGAGGGTGTGTTACTGAAATTAGAGGACTAGTGAAGAGGTTATTGCAGTAATCTAGGCAAAGTCATGATGGCTGAATTTTTATAAATCAGGATGAAGACAAGGGGCATCTATTTATGATACACAAAGTAGAGCCTATGGATTTTGATGACTTGATAAGATTAGTAAGAAGACAATTTAGTTAATGTTTATGGAATCCTAGCCATGTTTCAGAATTGA
Source organism: Cephalophus harveyi (assembly GCA_006410635.1). NCBI lineage: Eukaryota > Metazoa > Chordata > Mammalia > Artiodactyla > Bovidae > Cephalophus > Cephalophus harveyi. Next base: position 85,827 of record SJYT01037049.1, on the reverse strand, counting down.
GCCAGTCATGCAGTTCCACGTGTATTTCCTCACGTATTCTTTCAACAGCCCTTTGGATTTTATGCTGTTCTTCCTGTTTTACAAATAAGGAAGCTGAGGTTCAAAAAGTTTGGTAACACTCAGGCACAGAGACTCCCAACCTATCTGACTTCTCTAAAGAATAATGGTCTTAACCACTATACTGTACTGCTTAACAGTTTCCAGGTTACTGTCTTTTTTTTTTTTTAATTGGAGTATGGCTACTTTACAATGTTGTATTAGTTTCTACTGTACAGCAGAGTGAATCAGTTATATGTATACATATATCCCCTCTTTTTAGATTTCTTTCCCATTTAGGTCACCACAGAGCATTGAGTAGAGTTCTCTGTGCTACACAGTAGGTTCTCATTAGTTATCTATTTTATACATCAGCTCAGTTGTGTCCGACGCTTTGCAACCCCGTGGACTGCAGTACACACAGCTTCCCTGTCCATCACCAACTCCCGGCGCTTGCTCAAACTCATGTCCATTGAGTCAGTGATGCCATCCAACCATCTCATCTTCTGTCGTCCCCTTCTCCTCCTGCCTTCAATCATTCCCAGCATCAAGGTTTTTTCAAATGAGTCAGTTCTTCACATCAGGTGGACAAAGTACTGGAGTTTCAGCTTCAGCGTCAGTCCTTCCAATGAATATTTAGGACTGATTTGCTTTAGGATGGACTGGTTGGATCTCCTTGCAGTTCAAGGGACTCTCAAGAGTTTCCTCCAACACCACAGTTCAAAAGCATCAATTCTTCAGTGCTCAGCTTTCTTTGTGGTCCAACTCTCACATCCATACATGATTACTGGAAAAACCAAAGCTTTGGCTAGACGGACCTTTGTTGGCAAAGTAATGTCTCTGCTTTTTAATATGCTGTCTAGGTTGGTCATAACTTTTCTTCCAAGGAGCAAGTGTCTTTTAATTTCACAGCTGCAGTCATTGTCTGCAGTGATTTTGGAGCCCCCCAAAATAAAGTCTGTCACTGTTTTCCACTGTTTCCCCATCTATTTGCCATGAAGTGATGGGACCAGATTCCATGATCTTGGCTTTCTGAATGTTGAGTTTCAAGCCAGCTTTTTCTTTCTCCTCTTTCACTTTCATCAAGAGGCTCTTTAGTTCTTCTTCACTTTCTGCCATAAGTGTGGTGTCATCTGCATATCTGAGGTTATTGATATTTCTTCTGGCAATCTTGATTCCAGCTTGTGCTTCATCCAGTCCAGCATTTCTCATGATGTACTTTGCATATAAGTTAAAGAAGCAGGTTAACAACATACAGCCTATGTATTTTATATATAGCAGTGTATGTATGTGAATCCCAGTCTCCAAATTCATCCCATCCCCCTTCCTCCCCACCCCTGGTATCCATAAGTTTATTCTCTACATCTGTATCTCTATTTCTGCTTTGCAGATAAGTTCTTCTGTATGATTTTTCTAGATTCCACATATAAATGATATTGTATGATGCTTGTTTTTCTGACTTCACTCTATTACAGTCTCTAGGTCTGTCCGTGTCTCTTCATATGGCACTGTTTTGTTCCTTTTTATGGCTAATATTTCATTGTGTGTATGTTATATTTTCTCTATCCATTCCTCTATTGATGGACATATAGGTTGCGTCCGTGTCCTGGCTGTGGTAAGTAGCGCTGCAGTGAGTGTTGGGGTGCAGGTTACTGTCTTGATTACCTCAAGTGAGTGGTGGCAGTGCTGTAAGTGCTGTATTGCTGAAACAGTGAGGGTGGGGTCTGGAGGAGCAGTGTTAGGGAAAACGATGAGTTCTGTTTTGGACATTTCCTTTGGGACATCTAGTTGATGTCTAGGTGGGAGCTCGATCTAAAATTCTGAATTCCAGAAGGATGGCCTGAGCTGGATACACTGCTCTGGGAATTGTTAGTCTGTAGGTGGTTGTGGTGGTATCACTCGGCGAGTGGACTGAAGAGTAATATGATAATACTAGTTGACAGCTTTGGAGTGGACATGACCACCTAAAGATTGGTATATATACAGCACAGAGCATAAGGCAAGGTATGTCTTTTGGTCCCTTCAACTCTAAACATTCTTTGCCATTACATCTCAAATTTCAGTCCACTCCTATCAAAAACAAAAAACTAGGTACTGTTTTCCAATGAGATTAGCTTTAATGATAGCCGTTTTGTCCTTTCTCATTCTGCTTAAGTTAAACAGCAGAACGATAGCTTGTTTATAATTAAAAACTTGTAAGTACAAATAAAAAATGGAAAAGAAGAAACCAAAATCCCGTGAAGCTGTATTATTAAGCTATTAAGACTGGTAAGTGTTCAGCAACCCTGGCAGCCTGTAGAGACACTTGTACTGTGTAACCATGTTAACAGTGGCCTCAACCTGTAGCATCCATTATGTATGAAGGAACATGTTTTATAACAGAATGAGTGGTATCTATTAATTGAAGGTAACTTGGGAGTTTATTGCATTCACTGCCTTTCCCCATGGATGGTATTTACATAGTGTGATGGATTATATATATCAGTCTGTCCCTGGATAGTACCCAGAACGAACAGGGCAGCAATTGGGATACTCAGTGATCATGCTGTAACCTAAGGGAGAGTTATGGATGCTTCTAGTCTGCTCGATAGACTGTTCATTTTCAGTAAGAATTTGGAGGCTTCTGCTGCCTCTCCAGGCCAAGGAATGGAAGGGTTTATTTGGTTCACATTCTTATCTTTCTCTTTGATTAGCTTTTAAACAAGCTTTGGCAAATTACTAGCCTCTGAGAGATCAGAGCCTGTACACAGAAAAGTGGGCAGGGATGATCTTAGTTTATCTCGTGAGTTGCTTCTCTCTTCCACGGGGAAGACGATGTGTTAAATTGAGGTATTCTGTCACGTCGTCATCTTTGAGGGAATTGTGATTCTATCGTCATTTTAGGTGGCTTCAAGGGAGTTGAGTTCATTCGTCCTCAGTTACCTGACCAGATTAATGCTTTGAAATGAAATCTCTCCAAGTCTTTGGCTCAAATTTCACTTGACTGATTTTTACAAGATCACTTACAGTCTGAGCCACTTTATATTGATGTATATTGATAACGTTAACACTTACTTATATGTGTTTGTGGGCAACTTTCAGAACCCTTGTCCCTCTGGAGTTCTGAGCTTCTATACTTCAGGTTCATTGACTTCATAAATATTTATTGAACACTTTCTACCTGCCAGGTAGTGGTCTAGATGGTAGAGGATAAACTTTTTTAGGAAACAAACCAGAAAAGGTCCCTTCTCTTTTGAGAAGAGAGGAGCTTCCTTTCTTTAGGATATTAGACATTGAATGAGGCTAGTTCAGTAAGTTGGTATTTGTGAAAAGATCTATAACAAGCCCTTCTGGATATGCCTTGTTTTCCTTCTCTACTGCATATCTGGTGGCGCAGAGGTTAAAGCATCTGCCTGCAATGTAGGAGACCTGGGTTCGATCCCTGGGTTGGGAAGTTCCCCTGGAGAAGGAAATGGCAACCCACTCCAGTATTCTTGCCTGGAGAATCCCAGAGACAGGGGAGCCTGGTGGGCTGCCATCTATGGGGTCACACAGAGTCGGACACGACTGAAGTGACTTAGCAGCAGCACTGCATATCTAGATCTTGCCCATCCTCCTTTGAAGCCTGGCTCAATTGGCAGCTTCTCCTTGATAGCCTTATCTGACGCTTCCAGCTGATGTAGTCTCTTCTCTGAAATCCTATGTTATTTTGTCTGCAACTTATGTCATCTTAAATTTTTTTCTATTTGTTTTTATTAGTTTTAGTGCACAGTGCATAGTTCTCTGTTAGACTATCAGTTATTGTGGGTAGGATAAATATCCTGTTCATCTTGGCCTTGGGCATTCCGCATGCAGGCAGCAGGATGTAGGAAAAAACACTGAACTTAGAGCCAGAAGACTTGATTTGAGTACTGGCTTCCCAACTAACTAGCTTTGTGACTATAGGCAAGTCATTTAACTTCACTGAAATTGTTTCCTGTCTTTAATAAGGTAGTAAGTATCTTTCCATTCATAAGTAGTTGTTGAGAGGCTTAATAAACTGAGAAAACATATGTGATTGTTCCTTGTAAATTCTAAATTCTTACACAAATACTTAGTTGATGATATCATAGTAAATATTCAGTAAGTATTTGGATGAGTAAGTATTTCTTTTCAGTTAACACTGTTTCCTGGGTAGTTCTTTTGCTTAATGAGGTCTCTATGCTTCTGCAAATATGCTAGACTATCTTCCGTACTTTATTTTACTGTAAAATGATTCTGTTCCTCAGAATTGGCATCTTCTTCATCTCCAGGGCATTCTTTTTTCTTTTTCCTCCCTAGGTTCTGTGTCATATTAAAGCAACAAATAACATTTGGTCTGTTTCAGCAGGTTGTACATTATGGCTGACATGCGAAATCTGGTAGAAAGATTGGAGAGAGTGGTGGGCCGCCTGGAGGCAGTCTCCCATGCCTCTGACACACACTGTGGGTATGGAGACAGTGCTGCAAAAGGTAAGCAGTATGCATGCCAGTAGAATGCTTTGAGTGAAACTTGGTGTCCTGGCCTGCAATTTTTCTATCTTGGTATATTCTCTTCTTTGGAGCTAACTTGCTGAAACATTTAATCTAGAAAGTTCATCGCCTGTAAGATAAGGGAGGAAGTGACTTCTATGCTGGGAGGCCTGTGGTTATTTTAACACGAGAACTTCCTGCTTGTATGCTATTTCCTGTTCTTTCTTTAGCAAAATGACTCTAGTATAAGTCAAGTGACAAGTGATACTAAAATTCCCTCTCTCCAAATTATTGGCAGATTGACCATTTTGCACACGTACCAGTTGAATTATAGAATGTTAGGCTAAAAGGAACTTCGGTGGGGGGTAATTTTGTTTATTTTCATTGTGTTGATTAAAAAAATCAAGCTTAGGAAAGGGGACTTAGCTAGGATCACATAAGAAGTTAATGGTGATTCTGGAGCTAGAATGCAAGCTCCTGACTTATACCCCAAGCCTTCTGTTTACTGTGTTACCTTGCCTCTCCCCTTTGGAAGTACCTCTAACAAACTCTCTTTCTCATGTGTGACCATTTTGGTGGTGTATCTGTCTTCAGCAGGAACAACTCCATATGTGCAAGCGTTTGACTCACTGCTGGCCGGTCCTGTTGCAGAGTACCTCAGGATCAGTAAAGAGATTGGGGGAGATGTGCAGAAACATGTAAGGAGGTTTGGCCCTTTTTTCCGTCTTTTAAGGACTGGTGGCTTTCTTCAAATCCTAGTCATCCTTGGCATAAGAGCCCCTTGTGGGGCTCCTGGCTTCTTCTACCTGCACTGAGGAACTCAGTCTATGCACTGAAACAGTTTTTCACATTTTTTTCCAGGCCCTCTGCTTTTATCACGTGCTCTGATAGGCTTCTTTTATATAGGTAGCTTGCTTTGCTCATCTTGGTAGTGAGAATATGCTACCCCACCATGTTATATAACCAACCCTGGGGTGGCTTATTCAAAGGACTCATCATCATGACTTAGCATTTATGAAGCTGTGCTTGGTAGTTATGCTAAAACTATGCTAATGTGAGTTATTTTCACACTTAGCCCACAGTAAGAATATGAAGTAGGCAATGACAGGTGCTCTCCACCCGCCTCCCTTCCTGCTGCTACCCACGTGTCACCACCACTCCCACTCTGTCTTTCTCTTCGGGACCCAGAACCTTCCTGCTAGTCTTTGAGTGAGCCTTTGTAAGCAGTAACCATGTTTAGGATCAGCCTGACCCTTCAGTAAAACTGTTTGCCTGATCTTTGGAAGATCTATTTGAAGCCTCTTACATACCATCTGTTGGCAGTGGTGTTAACTCTAGAGAGTGGGACTGGGACTTAGGAGTATGGGGCTTGCTCTTTTACTTTATACAGTAGATAACATTTGAAAAAGTTTAAAACGTATCAGTTCTACATTTAAAAAATACAAACCCAGAAAAAAAAATATGACTTGACTTTGAATTTTTATATGTGGTAGTGCTTATGGCTTCATGCTTCTTAAAATTCATTTGTCCATGGCCCTCAGTAAGAAATACATATTTGTAACCAAGATATGCATGTGTGCTAAGTCTCTTTAGTCGTGTCCGACTCTTTGCGACCCTATGGACTGTAGCCTGCCAGGCTCCTCTGTCCATGGAATTCTCTAGGCAAGGATACTGCAGTGGGTTGCCCATGCCCTCATCCAGGGATCTTCCCGACCCAGGGATCGAAACCATGTCTCTTACATCTCCTTCGTTGGCAGGCAGGTTCTTTACCACTAGCGCCACCTGGGAAGACCAGTTAAGATATATGTTTCACAAAATAGTGTTTATGCAACTTGTATTGCACCTTAAAAATATATATAATTTCTAATTGAAATTATTGCACTCATTGTTCTACTATACTTCACTTAATAAAGTACTTATTATGTGTCACAAAGTTGATTTAATTATCTGTGATAGGTCATGGTCTAACACTTGAAAATAGCTTTAACCTTATGGAGTAAATACCTTAAGAATTTGAGGCATAAGCTTAGGCTTTTGCCTTTACTTCTACCTCTGATTTTTCAAAGCAGTTTTTTTTTGGTGATGAGAGGTAGGAGAGATTTTTCAGCACACTTCATACCACACGTGCAGTTGCAAACTTGACTTCTTTGAAAGCCCTAAGTATCTTCATTTCCAACTCTGGATATACAACCCTGATTGGTTCCAACAGGAGCAATGGTATATGTAATTTTGCTGTCAGTCCCTGAAATCTGGATTACTTAAAGAAATCAACATGAAGTGCCTGGGTTGCTGCCAGAATACATGAACGTGGAGGTTTCAGGTTATTTTTATCAGGACCTGTCCAGTTGTGAAGTGTCGCTGATAGCTGATTCTCTTCCTGTCCTCTTGTTTTCAGGCGGAGATGGTCCACACAGGTCTGAAGTTAGAGCGAGCTCTCTTGGTTACAGCCTCTCAGTGCCAGCAGCCAGCAGGCGTAAGTTCACTACTAGTTGGTTTTGTTATGGTTTGATGCGCAGGACAGCTTGAGGGCTTTCTGCTGAGCTATCACAACTTGTTAAGATAGACCTACCAGGCACCAAGTCCCAGGAGAGTCCGATTTTAAGCCCCACTATGGAAATGTGCCATTTGACAGTGTTTTCTAGCCTCATGGCTTAGCCCAAATTCATCATATTGTCTCCTAAGTTCATTAGGCCCTAGAAAGTGATTCTCTTGCTCCACTGTGGATGTGCTTTTATTAGTAAGACTGCTGGGGAGCTCGTAAAAGTATTGCTTCTCCCCTCACCCTAAGTGGTTGGACATCTCTCTTTAACTGCCTCAATATTTTATGCTGCCAAAGTATGAAAAGAAATTAGAGAAAATTTAGATTTTTCTCAGAGCCATTCATTTTAGTTTTGTTTTGTTTCTTCTTTTTTGCATTTGGCTCTCCTAGGTAGAGGAGTCGGAGAAGGCAATGGCAAGCCACTCCAGTACTCTTGCCTAGAAAATCCCATGGATGGAGGAGCCTGGTAGGCTGCAGTCCATGGGGTCGCTTGGAGTCGGTCGCAAGTGAGCGACTTCACTTTCACTTTTCGCTTTCACACAATGGAGAAGGAAATGGCAACCCACTCCGGTGTTCTTGCCTGGAGAATCCCAGGGACGGGGGAGCCTGTTGGGCTGCCGTCTATGGGGTCGCACAGAGTCGGACACGACTGAAGCGACTTAGCAGCAGCAGCAGCAGCAGCAGGTAGAGGAGTAATAAAATAAGTTTTCGTGCTAATGCTGTATTAAAACCTGTGAACCCTCCACATGCCTAAACAATGTAAAAGTAGCAGAAGTAATGTTAAATATGTTAGACTATAATTTTTAATCTTAAAAATTAAAAGACAAAAGGTTAAAGCATTTTGTCTAAACCTTTTTTTCCAACCCCACACTTTTCACAATTCAGGCAGCTGAGATATTATTATATTTCCCTTACTTTAGATCAAGGATTGGCAGACTGTAGTCTGCAGGCCAAATCTGGCCCACCACCTATTTTAAGTGAAGTTTTTTTTGAAACACAGCCATGTCCATTCTTTTAAGTATTGTCTGTTGTTGCTCTATGCACTCCAACAACAGAGTTAAGAAATAGCAACAGAGCCCGTATGGCCTGCAAAGACTGAAATATTTACGGTCTGGCTCTTTACAGAAAGTTTACCAACTCCTGCTTTAGACTGTTCTCATACTGAGATCTGAGAATCGAGATGTTCAGGAAACCAAGCTTTGTGGGAAGGATGAAAACACAGAAAAACAAGATTTGTCCATTATGCTAAGCTTCCTGCTCAAATGCCAAGTCCTCTAATTGCATTTGATTCAGCAGATCTCTTCTCAGCAGCTGCTATATGGCTAGCACTGTGTTGAGGGCTGTGCAGATTATAAAATAGGGCTAAAACAAAGCCCTTGTGTTTGAAGAATTAATGAGAAAGAAAAACATGTTCACATGGGTCCATTAATAAATATTGCGTGGTAAGGTGTCAGAATTGGCTCTGCTGACGAGAGATGCTGTAGGAGGCCAGTGTGGCTGGGGTTGGAGGGCTGTTCCTCATGAAGCAGAGGATCATTGGATAGATGGAAAGAGAAGAGCCCATCATGAGTGAGGGCCCAGAAATGAGCTAGTAGCTCCTGTTAGTGGAACAGAAAAGACAAATGACAGAAATGGTAGAATTTTGTGGTACAGCTGGGATATGGGTCCAGATCATGAAGAACCACAAAATCCTGCCTGATGAGTTGGAACTCTGAGGAGAGTGAGGTGTTGAGTGGTAGTGTAGCCATATGAATCTTTGGAGATAAATACAGAGTCTATTTGCATGCCTGTTGTAGTTCATGAAGAATTCTTGCCTTACAAGATCAGAGTTGAGCAACATAAAACATAAAAGGACTCTAACCTCTGTCTTTTCCTGCCTCTTTTTTTCTAGAACAAGCTTTCTGACTTGTTGGCACCCATCTCCGAGCAGATCCAAGAAGTGGTGACCTTCCGGGAGAAGAACCGAGGCAGCAAGTTGTTCAATCACCTGTCAGCTGTCAGCGAAAGTATCCAGGCCCTGGGTTGGGTGGCTATGGTGAGCTGCGCAGCTTCTATGGAAGGGAAGGGACAGAGGCCAGGAGATGTGGCTGGAAAGGCCCTGAGTCACTGACAGCTTTTTCTTTTTCTAGGCTCCTAAGCCTGGTCCCTATGTGAAGGAAATGAATGATGCTGCCATGTTTTATACAAATCGAGTCCTCAAGGAGTACAAAGATGTGTAAGTCCAGCTTGTCCTCAAGGGGTCAAGAACAAACCCAGCTGGTTACTTGACTTGCTAGAGTAGGGCTTTGGGTTAAGTTAAGGCTGGCCGTGGCTGCTGTGTCGATTCTCTTCTCTCAGGGCTGCTTTTTGGAAAGTGTGATAGATGTTGACTCATAGAAGCTGCATTTGCAAGCAGGAAGTGTTTCTTCTTCCTCTTCTGCTTTTTCTCCGGGGTTTGTAGAGGGCTTTTGAGTTTTCTCATCCTTGCCTTTACAGGTTTAGGAGCTTTTGCTGGATATGAAAATGAACTAATGCCCCCCCTTTTTTTTT
>SJYT01037049.1:59334-75408 GCA_006410635.1 Cephalophus harveyi | reverse complement strand
AGGTTTCTCAAGAGGCAGGTCAGGTAGTCTGGTATTCCCATCTCTTTCAGAATTGTCCACAGTTTATTGTGATCCACACAGTCAAAGGCTTTGGCATAGTCAATAAAGCAGAAATAGATGTTTTTCTGGAACTCTCTTGCTTTTTCCACAAACCAGCAGATGTTGGCAATTTGATCTCTGGTTCCTCTGCCTTTTCTAAAACCAGCTTGAACATCTGGAAGTTCCTGGTTCACGTATTGCTGAAGCCTGGCTTGGAGAATTTTGAGCATTACTTTACTAGCGTTTGAGATGAGTGCAATTGTGCGGTAGTCTGAGCATTCTTTGGCATTGCCTTTCTTTGGGATTGGAATGAAAGCTGACCTTTTCCAGTCCTGTGGCCACTGCTGAGTTTCCCAAATTTGCTGGCATATTGAGTGCAGCACTTTCACAGCATCATCTTTCCTCCTAAAGGATAGTGTTTTATTTTTAATTTTTTGGAGGAAGGCATATTTTTGACCTAAGGCATTGTGTTACAAGGCAGTTGAGTTTCTTGGAGTCCTGAAGATCCATAGTGATGCTTAAGAGCCCTCTTGACCATGGCTTCAGGCACAGAATATTTGCTCTTTTTAGTTTTTTATATAAGATTATGCCTAAGGTCTTATGCTTTGAAAAAACAGTTTGTTACTTTAAAAAGTTAAAGGCATATTGCTATAAGAGGTAGAGATATAGAGTTCCTGTATGTATGGACTTTGGACTAATTAGGGTAAGAGAATAGGTTTAAAAAAAGAAAAGAGAAGCTCAGTTATGATAGAAAAGCTGCCATTGAGCAGAGCCTAAGGAGCATCACAGGCAAGAAAATGTGAGCTCATAGATAGGAAGGATCTGGCATCATTGTTGTAATGTACCCTGACTGCCTGCAGTGAGTTGTTGTTTAATTCTCCCAGGGATAAAAAGCACGTGGACTGGGTCAAAGCTTACTTGAGTATATGGACAGAGCTGCAGGCTTACATTAAGGAGTTCCATACCACTGGACTGGCCTGGAGCAGAACGGTGAGTTCTCGTCCCCTCCTGTTATTCCTCCAGGAAGTAGGAGAGAAGGAAAAGGGGTAAAGAGTAAAGAAAGCGAGGGTAAGGGAAAGAATATTCAGTTCTATTCAGTGTCGGTAAACATGGGTCAGGGACATGCTTGGGCTGGGGGGGGAAATAGATGAATAAATAACATCACCTCAACCCTATTTTTAAGGAAGCTTAAAAACAGAGAAACGAAACCCCAGTACCAGTCACCAAGCCAAGTGCTATTATAAAGGTGCACACTACAGAGTATGAGAAAGTGATTCTCAGCTGGGAGAGACTGTACTTGCAGGAGTCCTATTCTCATCTGAGACTTTCCAGGTATAGGATGGAAGTGGGAGAGATGGGTAAGAGCAAAGCTTAAAGTAAATGCAGAATAAATGTAGAGATTGGTCATCTGCCTTCAGTAAGAAGAGAGTCAAATTTTTAGGAGGAAAGGCTGAAAAGGAAGTAGTTGAGACATTTAGTCTTTGTAACAAGTGATAAGGGGACTTCCTTGGTGGTCCAGTAGCTAAGACTCTGCGCTCCTAATGCAGGGGATCTGGGTTGAATCCCTGGTCAGGGAACTAGATCCCAACGTGCCACAACAAAGACCTGGCACAGCCAAATAAATACATTTTTTTTAAAATTGATGATAAACTATAATAGGTATTTGAGCAAAATAGTAGTAATGCTCAGATTTGTCTTTAAAAGAGTCTTAGTATATAGATTAGGGGCAAGGGCTTATGCTCAGACTACGTAAGTACTCATGGTGCAAGAGGCTGATACAGACAAACTTAGGGAGGTACAACCAAGGTAATAGAATGAGTTAATGAGAAGACGATTAACAGTCAAGCTTGGATGATAATACCTTTCGCTAAAATAGAAATGGGGTGATTGTACAGGAAGAGGAGCAGGCAGGGGATGGTAAAATCAAACTTGGATTTTTTAAGTCTGAGGTATTGCTGATACACTAAGATTTTTAGAACTCTAGGTTTAGAGCTGGAAAAATGGAGCTGAGTTGGGTGTGGTTTGGGAGCATTAATCATTGCATTAAGGACTGCAGTGAAAATCCCATGTATCTTGGACACATACAAGGTCCTGTTGGGGCTGGTACCGAGGGGAAGAAAAGTTGACAGTGTTCCCTGCACTTACTGTTCCAGGGGCCTGTGGCAAAAGAACTGAGTGGCTTGCCATCTGGACCCTCTGCTGGATCCGGTCCTCCTCCTCCCCCACCAGGCCCACCTCCCCCCCCAGTCCCCACCAGTTCAGGCTCAGATGACTCTGCTTCACGCTCAGCACTGTTTGCGCAGATTAATCAGGGGGAGAGCATCACACATGGTAAGTGAACGCTTTGGCAAGAGGTGTCAGTAAACACCTTGTTTTGGCAAGAACTTAGCAGCTAGCAACCTGGCAGTCTGTAAACCAGAATCATGGTTTGTTTATGGGAGATTCATTTGGGGTGTTACATTCTTTCAGGTTGCCTAAAGGGACAGCGGAGCTGGCTTAAATGGAAATTGAAAATGGGTCATTATAGTTGTGGGAATCTCTCTTCCCATTGGAAAGTGATTTAAGGGGCACATACAGAGTACCTGCTGTATTGTGCCAAAGCATGGTGCTAGTGGTTTTCCCTGGAGCTTTTTCCATGTTACTACATGGTCTGTTTGGGAAGTCATCATGGAACGGGGTGGTTAACTTCCTCCGAGGATGTATATTAGTCATAATGGAAAACTTGCATAAGAATGACCTAATGTTGGCATAGAAAAGGTAGACACTGTTATATACAGTAGGTTGAAGTCTAAATTATACAACACTCTCCTAGGAATTACCTATAAAAATATTCAAAGGACAAGTTTTAGACATTATTATTTATAGTAGCTAAGAATGGTATAACAATCTATATATCCAGCCTTAAGAGAAATGGTTAACTGTGGTATGTTCCTCATGATGGAATATTATGCAACTGTTAAGTCTTTTTTCTGCCATGAACCATGCAGTGTTTAAAGAAAAAAACTAACTACATGGAGTGGTGATGCTAAAAAGCTAGTGTTGCTTATGTAGATTGGGCTCTGTTCATAAGCAAGGCATGTGTCAGCCTATTGAGGGTGATTATGGAATTTTTTTTCCCTTAAAAAAATAAAGATATTTTTAGAAATTATAGGCTTAACTTGAGAAAAATTTTACTGTGTTAATTGGTTAAACCAAATTTTTTTGGTCTAAGTGTGTATGCTTACATCTAAATAAAAAACAACTATGAATAGAAAAATTATCGGAAGGGAAGTTTCAAGTGCCAGCACTGATTGGGGGTGGGTGGTAAGTTAGCTGTGAATGAGGTTATTTTTCCTTTTACCAAATTTTTTTTTACTATCACCTAGTACTTTTTCTTCCTCTGTTGCTTTAAAAACTATGTACGTATTTTGTGAGTATATACTTAGTGCCTTTCTAGATCTTTTTCTTGTGTTTTTATCCCCATCTCCCCCATATATACATATTCTGCATTTTACTTACTTTTTAGTGGAATTTTATAATTTAACCTGGAGGTAGAAGAGAATTTTTTTTTTTAATTTTTACTTTATTTTACTTTACAATACTGTATTGGTTTTGCCATACATTGACATGAATCCACCATGGGTGTATATGAGCTCCCAATCCTGAATCCCCCTCCCAGAAGAGAATTATAAAAGTGCTTCTCCAACGGTATAAGAGAGAACATCTCAGAGGCTCTGGGTTTTGGCTTTGAATTTTTGGTTAAGGATCAGTGTAACTTCTGATAGCAGAAGTTGGTTATTGCTTCAGCTCAAAGCCCTGGTATGAAGGACAGGAACAAAGCAGCTGTTGTTCTTACAGCCCTGAAACACGTATCCGATGACATGAAGACTCACAAGAACCCTGCCTTGAAGGCTCAGAGTGGTCTGATACGAAGTGGCCCCAAACCCTTCTCTGCATCTAAACCAGATCCCCCCAAACCAGTCACAAAGAAAGAGCCAGCTCTACTTGAACTGGAGGGCAAGAAGTGGAGAGTGGTGAGTTAAAAATGCCCAGAGTCGGGGAATAAGAAGTGGAGGCAAAGAGACTAAACGGGCCACAGCCAAACGAGTGCAGGCTTTTGATTACAAGAAAGTTTGGCATAGTCTGGTTTTGGAGGTGTGCTTAGTGATGAGGTTCCTAAAAGGGGATCTCTTTAACAGGAAAATCAGGAGAATGTTTCCAACCTGGTGATAGAAGATACAGAGCTGAAACAGGTGGCTTACATATTCAAGTGTGTGAACTCAACATTGCAAATCAAGGGCAAAATTAACTCCATCACAGTAGGTGAGTTCTTGGCCAAGGCAGGCTCTGTCCTAGAGCTCAAGAAGGCTGGCACCCTACCTCCCCTATTTCTAGACATACTTAATAGAGTGCTTTCCTTTAAAGTTATACTGTTAACCTGCTCCCTTTCTTCTAGATAACTGTAAGAAACTTGGTCTGGTGTTTGATGACGTGGTGGGCATTGTGGAGATAATCAATAGTAAGGATGTCAAAGTTCAGGTAACTCGATACCTTGGCTCCTTCCTTTGATCTCGGGGATTAATTGAAAGAGACACAGCCGACCCACAGATGTTGCCGTGGTAGAAATCTGACTCTCTGGGGTCTGTAAGCTGAGCTGCTCTGGATGTGGCAGGAAAGGAGTTGGCCCTTATCATGAGCTGTTTCCAGCACCATCCCCACCCACCCCTAGTATCCAGTATCTGTTGTACACCTGTGAGTTGTTCATGTGCTCCCGTGAAACAGGGAAAGCTTTTCCTACAGTTAACTGTCCTTCCAGAGGCCAGAACTCAGTGCTCTTGGTTTCCTCTGCAGGTAATGGGTAAAGTGCCAACCATTTCCATCAACAAAACAGATGGCTGCCACGTTTACCTGAGCAAGAACTCCCTGGATTGTGAGATAGTCAGTGCCAAATCTTCTGAAATGAATGTCCTCATTCCTACAGAAGGCGGTGACTTCGTAAGTTTCTTGATCCCTTTAGTAGTATGATGTGAAAACAGAAGGGCCTGAAGGCTAGTGTTGGGGAAAGCTAGTTGATGGACATTCTGCACCAAGTGGGTCCAACCCAGCTGTGCACACCTCAAGCACATGGAAGCCTGAGATGGTCCCACAAAGTAGACCCCCTCAGGAGAGTGGTTTCTGGCTTTCTTAGGTTGAGTAGATGCTCAGGGTAGCAGAAAGGACTGGGGTTGAGTCACAGCACCCTGCTGAGCCATTCACATTCCCGTCTGTACCTCACAGGGTTAACGGCTGTCTAGGGTCACTGGTCAGTAGGAAATAGACTCAGACCCCCATCTGTCTGGCTTTGGAGGCCCTACTCTCATTCCTACACTGCACTGCTCCTTCACTGTGTCAGCGGTAGGGGAGGTGGTCTCTGAGATATGCTGCTGCCAGTCCCATAGCCCCCATAGCCAGGCTTTCACAAGAGGATTCCATTTCTCTCCTTACATCCTACTTGCCCTCACAGTGTAGTGCAAACAGGCATTGGGAGAAAAGTGTTAAGATTTAATTAACCCCATGTTGCCTAGCTCAGATTTAAACTTGTTTCTCTATTTGCAGAATGAGTTCCCAGTCCCTGAGCAGTTCAAGACCCTATGGAATGGGCAGAAGTTGGTCACCACAGTGACAGAAATTGCTGGATAAGCGAAGTGCCACTGGGTTCCTTGCCCTCTCCCTCACACCATGGGATAAATCTGTATCAAGATGGTTCTTTTTTAGATTTCC
The DNA here is from genome assembly GCA_006410635.1 of Cephalophus harveyi. Classification (NCBI taxonomy): domain Eukaryota; kingdom Metazoa; phylum Chordata; class Mammalia; order Artiodactyla; family Bovidae; genus Cephalophus; species Cephalophus harveyi. The sequence goes on along the minus strand of SJYT01037049.1, from coordinate 69,630 downwards.
TCTACCTTTCTGCTCTTAAACTGCTTCTCTGCTTTGAGAAGCACAGCTACCTGCCTTCACTGAAATATACCTCAGGCTGAGATTTGGGGTGGAATAGCAGGTCAGTTGATCTTCCGCAGGAAGGTGCAGCTCTTTCATATCAGCTCAACCACACCGCCAGTCCATTCTTAAGCAACTGCAGACCAGGACAGGTGTGTTTTAGCTTTCAGCCTTTGGGATTATTTGACCAACAAATAGTCTTTTGGGAAGACTATAGCAGTCCCAGGAATTAACAGGTCAGAATGTTCACACAAGTTAACCTTTTTCTAACAACGAGTGTGAAGGTAACAGAAGCTGATCCTAGTTAGTTCTTCTAACTTAAGCTAATTTTCACTATTGACAAGTGAGGCAAGGGTTGCACGGGACCAAAGGCTGAAGCTTGGCCATCTAGCATTCCTAGCAAAATGATTTCCTACGAGCATTCCTTTTCTTCTGTATTCCATCCCGCACCTGCCCAAACCTGACCGTAGGTTGTCCTGTGTTAGCTGCTGTGGTGGTGCCCTGCACCCAGGCCAGCTAAAGGAGTCTCGGACCCTTTCTCTCTCGGGCCCCTGCCCAGCACCTTCCTACAAAGATGACTTAAAAAGAGAGAAAAAAAAAAGGAAAACCGCACCATTCCCAGAAATCTGGCTCCCCTTTCCCCTTCCATTCTAGGTGCCCATCATCCATCGTCACTGCTTCCATGGCCCTGTCATACTCACAACTTTTGGCTTCTGTCTGGGCACCTGAACAAAGGACTAAAATCTCCACTGCAGGCTGTTTTTAGGTCTTGTGTAAAAATCTTGCACAGCCTTGCTAATGCAACTTTCAGTTTTTCCTCTAGGACAAACACTTTACCAAAATATGCAACTTTTTTTTGGTGGGAAGAGAGATTGTCCTGTGATTTCTACCCATTTCCTGAGGCCTGTGGAAATAAACCTTTATGTACTTAAAGTTATACAGAAAATAGAATAAAATTAATACCAAATTCACTTAGTATTTATGTATGATAATTGCTGAACAGAAATGTAAGAACTTTGAAAAGAAAAATGACACCAAGGATAAGAAACTACTCTTTATTTTAGACAACTTCATAAAATTGTTTTCACCCGTCCCCTCTTCTTGCCTTTCATCCCCTTGTTTTAGTTGAAAAGTCTTGAAAGAGGTGAAGGAAAACCAGGAGGTAAACTGTAGCACTTAATAAAGTGCTTCCCTCACACGCAGCTAATCATTTCCACAGACAGAGCATTCTGCAGAACAGTCTTCCAAAAGTGGTGCTAGAATTTCATGGGGTAAGGGAGTCGGGCTAAGATGTTGTCTTTAGCAGAAATTCTCAAAAGAGTTCTTAATATCCTAAGCTGGGTTGATCTCCAAGAGAAAAGGGTTATGGAATGTTCCCTAAGCTTTCTTCAGCAATCTTTTTTTTTTTTTTCACAGAACACATCAGAAGCAGTTTGGAGTGTGCTGGTAATACACAATTTTGAGATGGAAGTTAGAAAGCCTGATATGTTCACATTTTTTCCCCTCCCACTCTTTGCTAGTGCCAGCAATAGAGTAACTCTGGAATCCAGATCACCAGTCCTATTCAGAAGGGACAGCTTTATCAAGGGTGGAATGGAAAGAACAAGCTTCCTCCTGCTTTTTAAATTTTTACATTTTTCTTTAAACCTCCCTACCGTCCCCATCTAAGTTAAGCAATATATATACTTCCTGCCTTAAGCAATCCAACTGGGTGCTACTTCCCTCCTTTTGTGACAGAGCAACTAATTCATCACTACCTAAGGAGACAGTGCTACCAAGATAAGATCGTGGGCTGCCAGAATTTGTAAAATAATACCCAAGACACACAGAAAGCAACATACTCAGAGGAGGGCAGCCTTAAAGAAATTACATGGTTGTATTAGCCAAGCAATACTTTTCCGAGCACTGGTCATATCACCAGAACAGTTAAGAAAGCATTTTATGTGAATACCTCAGGCCTGGGTACTGGCCTCTTGGCTTGAGATGTGGCTAGATTTTCCTGAGAAAGTCATTCATCTTAGACTATCTCATTGGTTTAGTTTGTTCAGTCTCTTCCAGGCCTGGGCAAAGCTCTGGCACTGACCTGCAGCAAACTCCTGATTCCTAAGAGTCTGACCATATCAAAGGCTGTAAAACAAGCTCCATGGCTATTAGCTAATTAAACTGGCATTCAACACCATCTGCTGATAGGATGAGGCAAAGGATAAGATTCGTATCTTGGATCTTTCCAAGCAGGGCATGTTCGATGATGGCTAAAGAAAAGGATTAGTTGCTAGCTGGATCTGAGCTCAGGCTTGGGCATAGAAGGAACTGGTTTGGAAGTGGGAGGGGTTCCCTGAGCTCTGATTCAGACTACAAGGGTTTCACTCAAGGAAGGGTATGATGTGGGCGTAAAACCATTCTTCAGACAGTTGAAGATGGTCACCTTCAAGAGCCAGGAACACCAGCTGTCCAGCCTTGTCCATTGCCTTTAGCCCCAGGCGGTCCTGCAGAGAAAAAGGCCATAATTAAGCTTAATGGTTTCACAGTAAAATCATAAATAATGTTAACTTGAGATATTCTAAAAAATGCAGTATTTTCTCGAGTATTAAAATTTCGGTAAATGAAATGCCAGCAAGGATACTTCCCTCCCATTTTTTCCCCTAAATATTAGAAACGTGTTTTTGATGGCTGTTCCTCTCACTGCTTGAAGCCTTAGGTGGTAGGATTTTAGTCCACCATGTATCTAAGCTGACTTGTCTTCTCTTAGGACACCATGGGGATGGGTTGGTGGTCCATAAGTGTCTTCTGATTTTTATGGAGTCAAACAGTTGGGGGAAAAAAAAAAGTTATGTGCCACTGAGGTGGTTCTATACAGAGTTTTATACTCTGCTTTCTGGAAAGTTTCCCAAAGCTTTTGGAGGACCATCTACCAGTGGGTAAGCCATGGACAAAACTGCCTCAAAATGTCAAGTGGGACTGAGCCAAAGATGGGACAACATTAGCTAGAGAACTTAAAACATACCCAACTCTTAGAATACAAAACTCAGACACTTCCACATTGTGCAGCTGAACAAGTCATGACAGCTGGGGTGCTGAAGAACAAGTGTTGGGAAGATGAGCGGTTAGGATGCTGCCAGAATGCTGCTCCTGCTCTTCAGTCACTCAGTCGTGTCCGACTCTTTGCAACCCCATGGACTGCAGCATGCCAGGCCTCCCTGTTCATCACCAACTCCCGGAGTTTACCCAAACTCATGTCCATTGAGTCAGTGATGCCATCCAGCCATCTCATCCTCTGTCCCCTTCTCCTGCCTTCAATCTTTCCCAACATCAGGGTCTTTTCAAATGAGTCAGCTCTTCACATCAGGTGGGCAAAGTATTGCAGTTTCAGCTTCAACATCAGTCCTTCCAATGAACATTCAGGATTGATCTCCTTTAGGGTGGACTGGTTGGATCTCCTTGCTGTCCAAGGGACTCGCAAGAGTCCTCCAGCACCACAGTTCAAAAGCATCAAACCACCAATTTGAGTTTCATGACAAGTTCTTAATTGTTAACTTGCAAAACTCTTAACAAACCCTAGCTTCCTTTTAACTCACCCATGGTGGGGCACCAGAGGCAGGAGAAAAGCCAAGAAATGACAACTGGCCTCTGAAATTACTTGGGATCTGAATAGAAGGCAAGTGGTTCAGATGCATCATTTCTGCACTTTAGGAAAGGTATCTCCAAGATAAAAGTCTGAGAGTGTGGGAGACTCCAGAACTAGGAGTGGTGAAAAGCTGCTTGAGAAAAAGGCCTGCTGCTGCTGCTTTTAAGTCGCTTCAGTCGTGTCCGACTCTGTGCGGACACACTCGGCAGCCCACCAGGCTCCCCCGTCCGTGGGATTCTCCAGGCAAGAACACTGGAGTGGGCTGCCACTGCTGAACCAAATTCATAGCTCTGCTCCTCCCAGTCTCCTGCAGGAGGAGCTTTCCCCTGTCAGTGCCTGGTTTAAAAACAGGACTTCAGCATCTATTGATATTAGTGTTTTGAAGTAACAGCCCTCCATATTTTTGTCATGTGGGGGCTCTTTGGATTTGTGATGGACTGCACCTCAGCAAAGGAAGCCAGTTCTAACCCTGTTATCAGAGGGAGTTAGAGATATGTCCCTTGCCCAGGCCTGAAAACATGAGGAACAGGTCCTTCAACCTTCCGGATGGAGACTTCAGTAAACCAGTGCCTGATAAGCTGGTGCCACAATCAGCAGCCTAACGAGCCTTGCCCACAGCACCTGCTGTGCCGGAGTGTACAGGACCAGGAATGTCACCAAAGCACCTAGCAGCTCCCAGTGTCAGGCTGACAAGGACTACACCACTCCTCCCCAGTTACCTGTGTGTAGAGGGTGCTCTCCTGTAAGGGAATGGTCTCCTTGGCTTGGCCACTTCTGTAAAATCCAAACCACTACAGGAGAGGAGGAAGAAAGGAGGTCAGATCAGACACGCGCGCACACTGCCAGACTATTTCCAGACTGGCTAGCAGCTGAGACTACGGACAACTCCCTAAGGCTGCAGCAAGGAGGGACAACAAAGCATGTCTTGAGTCATTTCTTCTTAAGGGTGGATCCTGAGATATGCGTTAATCATTCCCAAGAGCTTTCCCATTCCCTAGAATTGCTGCTTCCTACAGTTACTGAGCACCTACTCTGAAAATCCTTGTGCTGTATAAACATTCAAAGATGAATTTCTGTATACAGTCCCAACTTTTAAGCAGCTCTGGTCCAATGCACAGACACAACTAATTGTTTAGCATGGGGGTCAGCAAACTTCTCCATAATCAACAAACACAAAATAACAGGCTTTAAGGGGCCACGTGGTTGCAACTACTAAATACTGCCATTGTAATGCAAAAGAAGCCATGAGACAATATTTTTTAAATGAATATGGCTGCATTCTTTTTTTCCTCTGTCTTTCCCCACCAGCCCCCAGCTGCATCCCTGCATGGCATGCGGGATCCTGACCAGGGATCAAACCCACGTCCCCTGCAGTGGAAGCTCAGAGTCTTAACCAGTGGACTGCCATGGAAGTCTCAATATGGCTGCATTCTAATGAAACTTTATAGACATTGAAATTTGTAATTCATGTAATTTTCACATTATCAAAGTTTTTTACTTTTTTCTACCATTTAAAAACAAAAACCATTTTCCTTCGTGGGCCCTACCAAAGCAGTTGCAGGGTGGATTCAGCCCATAGGCTGTGGTGTGCTCTGACACAGTGTGATGAACACTGATAATTCTTAAGAGGGAGCAAATTCTGCCTAGAAGAAGGGTGGCTTTCTGGATGGAGGAAACGACATTTGAGCTGAACAGGAGCTTGTCAGGTGGAGAAGCCCAGGGAAGGGCATTTGAGAGACTAAAGCATGAACAAAGGAACACAAAAGAAGAAACACGTGCCAGGGGCAGGGCATTTCAAGTAGCGCAATATGACTTGGTCAGAGAGGGGATGAAGTGATCAGTGAGTAAGATTAGGCTGGAAAGAAATCAAAGCCAAGTCAAGGCTGAACATGAATGTGAACCTCAGGGAGTTACAGATTTTGGACTGGTGCTGCGGAAGCTTTTCTGGATCACAGATCTCTGAAAATCTGATAAAAATTTCTAGACCCTTCCTCAGAGAATGCAACTTCAGCTTACCCTTGAACAACATGGGTGTGAACTGCTCGGGTCCACTTATATGTGGGTTTTGTTCAGTACTGTGGATGCTGAGGGACAACTGTAAGTTATATGTAGATTTTTGATTGTGCAAAGCACCAGTGTCCCTAACCCCTATGTGGTTCAAGGGTCAACTGTATATAAGTTTGCAAAGAGTTTTGGGTTGGGGGGGGTTATAACCCTGAATGTCCCATTTATAGACCTCAGAACCCCTCCTCTATACAAATGTGGGTGGAAGGGACTGACAATTCTTCCCAGCAGGCAGCTGTGGAGTGGTTTTTTTTTCCATTTTTTTAAATTGATTTATTTATTTGGCTACGTTGGGTCTTGGTTGCAGCATGTGGGATCTTAGTTCCCAGGCCAGGGACTGAACCTGCATCCCCTGCATTGGGAGAACAGAGTTTTAACCACTGAACCACCAGGGAAGGCCCCAGGCAGCTGTGTTTTAATGCCATTTTCTCTGCCAGTCTCCTGGCATGTTGTGGCCTAAGAAGCGTCTCACCTCAGAATCCACAGGGTCCACGATGGAATCATTGAGGAATTTCACCATCACAAACTTCTTGAGGGCCATCAGGTTTTTCTTGTAGGACTCATTGACACCCTGGAGGAAAAGTCAATAGTAAGAACCCTCGGGACATTACCATCAGATTCTAGCCAGGGAATTAAAACCTTACAGTGCTCTGGTCTGCCTGACCCTGGGTTTCTTCTCCATGGTAATGGGCTGCTTGTCTCGCTTCCTGCCCAGAATACCCCAGGTACAGCCTTTTTAACATGCCATCTGATTGACAATGCTCCCAGCAACCATGGCATACAGATAGCAACCATGAATGGCCACCATGAATCTGTCACTGTGCTCCACAGGTCTCCATCACATAGGTCAAAGGCTTCTAGCCAGAGAAAGCCAAGGCAAAATAAGAAACTGCAAACTCTGAGTGGTTCTGCCATACTATTCTGTTCCCATCGCTACCCTCTTCAAACTCTGTGTTTGTTTTAAACCTCCAGATAAGCCGATAAAAATTGAGCCAGAATCTCCCAACCCATGTTCATCTCTGGGACACACTCAGTCCCCTGTGCAGACTCTCTTAAGTAAATCCCACTTCTGAAAAAATATGACCCCAAAGTGATCCACTGTAAAAGGCTTCCCTCAGTAAGGCAGCAGTTGAGGTTCCTGCCAGCCAGCACCTACTGAGTTCACCCCGCTGCTTCAACACTAGGCAAGAGGAAGAATCCACAGGAAGAAAGCCAAATGAATTTCAGCCTCCCTAGAAGGAACTGAACCTCATAAGCACCGCCTCCCCCAACACAGAACTTCCGGTTTCCTGGGTTCTGCCTGGGATATTGTGGACAGTCACTGCTCATCTGTTTATGGTGTCCCTAACAGGAAAGGGAATGCGCAATTATAGTAGCCTGGGTTGGGTGCTTACTCTCTCTTGGTTAATATCTGCCAGGAAGATGCTGTTGTTGCGGTATATGTCCTCCTTGATGGGGTCGTGCCAGTATTCTGCTTGCACCAGGCTGTGGGAGAAAAAGAAAGAAAGGGGACCAAGCGGCACATCAGTCAGTGTGCCCGAGGCACGGCCCTGGGCACAGGCCACCAAGAGATCGAAGGGACAAAAGACCAGAGCCTGCGGTTCCTGCCGCCTGATCCCTTGTTCCTTAGCATCTCCTATGCTCCTTCCTTCTTGTCCTTGAGACCTAGCTTAAATCTCATTTCTTCAAAGGCCATTCTGGCCAAACTAGGCACCTCCTCCATTACTGCCCATCACTGCACCTTGTTTCTTTCTGCCACAGCCTTAGCTGGTACTAAGGGGGATCTAGTTCCCTGATCAGGGATCGGACCCAGGCTCCCCTGCATTGGGAACTCAGAGTCTTAACCACTGGACCATCAGGAAAGTCCCCGGGCTATCTTATTTTGAACTTCCAGGATCTCTCTCTCTTATTCTTTAATGATTGGTTTTCTTTGAATTCTTTTCTGGAGTCATGGATGATCTCTTTATCTCTGAAGATAATAATATAGGCTTTGTTTTTTTGTTTAAGGTTTCCTTCAGCTTCTTGAATTGCCATCTTTCTTCCAAGTCCCTTTTTGCTTTTTGTTGTTTTGATCTGTCTTCTATTTTGGAAGCTTTCTTCAGATGTCTGATGGAGGGGTGGGGTGGCGGTCCTTGGCTCGCTGTTCTATTTTAACAAGAGCTTCCCTGATAGCTCAGTTGGTAAAGAATCTGCCTGCAATGCAGGAGACCCTGGTTCAAGTCCTGGGTGGGGAAGATCGCCTGGAGAAGGGATAGACTACCCACTCCAGATTTCTTGGGCTTCCCTTGTGGTTCAGCTGGTTAAGAATCCACCTGCAATGCGGGACCCCTAGGTTCAATCCCTGGGTTGGGAAGATCCCCTGGAGACAGGAAAGGCTACCCACTCCAATATTCTGGCCTGGAGAATTCCATGGATTGTATTGTTCATGGGGTCACAAAGAGTCAGACACAACTGAGCCACTTTCACTGAGCTGAATGGAAGTTCTTCCTACAGTCCAGTTCAGTTGCTCAGTCGTGTCCAACTCTTTGCGACCCCATGAACCGACACATGCCAGGCCTCCCTGTCCATCACCAACTCCCGGAGTCTACCCAAACTCATGTCCATTGAGTCAGTGATGCCATCCAACCATTCCATCCTCTGTCGTCCCCTTCTCCTCCTGCCCTCAATCCCTCCCAGCATCAGGGTCTTTTCCAACGAGTCAACTCTTCGCATGAGGTGGCCAAAGTACTGGAGTTTCAACTTCAGCATCAGTCCTTCCAATAAACACCCGGGACTGATCTCCTTTAGAATGGACTGGGTTGGATCTCCTTGCAGTCCAAGGGACTCTCAAGAGTCTTCTCCAACACCATAGTTCAAAAGCATCAATTCTTCAGTGCTCAGCTTTCTTTATAGTCCAACTCTCACATCCATACATGACCACTGGAAAAACCATAGCCTTGACTAGATGGACCTTTGTTGACAAAGTAATGTCTCTGCTTTCTAATATGCTGTCTAGGTTGGTCATAACTTTCCTTCCAAGGAGTAGGCGTCTTTTAATTTAGACAGCTATCTACTGGTGGTTTCACTACGTGGTAGTCAGAAGGAGTCCTGATTTGTTGGAGGATTGCAAAACATCAACCAGCAGATCTTCTCTCTGGGACCAGTTTTTTCAGGGAGGGATCCATCAAACTTCTGCCAAGGAGCTAATAACCTGGCTGCTATCATTCTGGGAATCAAACAGGAGGAGGTGGGTTTTCAATATCATGTCTTATCACCATCCTGTGTTTATTATCCCAAAGTCTGGTACTTCTTGAGTTAAACTGCTCCAGAAAACAAATTTGGCTCCTCTTGTCAGGGTTGGGGACGAGCAGTCACTTGGACATACACTTAAGGGATTTGGGGAGTCTGATCATTGTTTCTACAGATTTTCAACGAAGAGTCTCATGCACTTACTCTACCAAAGTATCTTAGATGTCAAACTCCTGAGTCTTTCTGAGATTATAAAAAGTGAACTGGTCCCTTCTTGTCAGTGTTTCCTTCAACAGACATAAAGGTTTCAGAATCTTCTGCTCTGCTCAAACAATTATCACTCATTCACCTGCTTTCTTTCAAAAAACATATTGACATCTTTTTTATCATCTCTTCTCTCCTCTCCTGTTCTCTTTGCCCTTGTGATTTATCACAGAAGGCAATGGCACCCCACTCCAGTACTCTTGCCTAGAAAATCCCATGGACGGAGGAGCCTGGTGGGCTGTAGTCCGTGGGGTCGCTGAGTCAGACACGACTGAGCGACTTCACTTTGACTTTTCACTTTCATGCATTGGAGAAGGAAATGGCAACCCACTCCAGTGTTCTTGCCTGGAGAATCCCAGGGATGGCGGAGCCCAGTGGGCTGCCATCTGTGGGGTCGCACAGAGTCGGACACGACTGAAGCGACTTAGCAGCATTCTTTTGCTTTGTTGTTGTTTAGTCGCTAAGTCATGTCTGATTCCTTTGGGACCCCATGGACAATAGCCTACCAGGCTCCTCTGTCCAAGGGATTCTCCAGGCAAGAATTCTCGAGTGGGTTGCCATGCCCTCCTCCAGGGGATCTCCCTGACCCAGGGACCAAACCCAGTCTCTTATGTCTCCTGCATTAGCAGGCAGGCTCTTTACCACTAGCGCCACCTGGGAAGCCCCATAACCATACTCAGTTCAGTTCAGTTCAGCTCAGTCGCTCAGTCGTGTCCGACTCTTTGCGACCCCATGAATCGCAGCACGCCAGGCCTCCCTGTTCACCACCAACTCCCGGAGTTCACTCAGACGCTCGTCCATCAAGTCAGTGATGCCATCCAGCCATCTCATCCTCTGTTGTCCCCTTCTCCTCCTGCCCCCAATCCCTCCCAGCATCAGAGTCTTTTCCAGTGAGTCAACTCTTCACATGAGGTGGCCAAAATACTGGAGTTTCAACTTTAGCCTCATTTCTTCCAAAGAAATCCCAGGGTTGATCTCCTTCAGAATGGACTGGTTGGATCTCCTTGCAGTCCAAGGGACTCTCAAGGGTCTTCTCCAACACCACAGTTCAAAAGCATCAATTCTTCGGCACTCAG
>SJYT01037049.1:19626-59034 GCA_006410635.1 Cephalophus harveyi | reverse complement strand
CACTGTTTCCACTGTTTCCCCATCTATTTCCCATGAAGTGATGGGACTGGATGCCATGATCTTCATTTTCTGAATGTTGAGCTTTAAGCCAACTTTTTCGCTCTCCTCTTTCACTTTCATCAAGAGGCTTTTTAGTTCTTCTTCACTTTCTGCCATCAGGGTAGTGTCATCTGCATATCTGAGGTTATTGATATTTCTCCCGGCAATCTTGATTCCAGCTTGTGTTTCTTCCAGTCCAGCGTTTCTCATGATGTACTCTGCATATAAGTTACTAGTTGATCCCAAATCTCAGCTATCACCCAGAATATTCTAGACCTACTAAATCCAAATTTCTGGGGATGAAGCTTTGGAATTCATTTTTAATGAATTTCCCAGGGGGTCTGACACATAATTTAGGTTTGCGAACAACTGAAGGACAACCTACTCCAAAAGTAATTCTCAATATTTTTAAATTCCCAAACATATGTAGTTGAAGACACTGATGTAAGAGGTTAACCCTTTGCTGCTGACAATATAAAGAATCTGTCCTAACAGTAGTTTCTTAGCCTGAGTAACTTCTATAGGCTTGTTTTTTTTTTTTAAGATGAAAATGTAGTAATTACATTCTTATATAGAAAAATGTCCTCCCTTTCTTTAAATTACTATTAGAGCAGTTTTAGATTTATAATAAAATGAAGCAGATGGTAGAAAGATATTCACAATCATCTGAATATCATTTAAATATCACTAGCAGCTACTCCTAAAATCACAGTGAGCATGAGAGTCCGCATGACATCATCACGCAGTGACAGTTCTGCATCCTTTTCGTCTAACTGTACATACCGTTCCTGTATAGCTTTGTTGTAAGCCCCAGCGTTCAGTGTTTTTCTGATGAAGTCACAGATGTGTGAGCTTTCTCCTGGGCACCGAGGGAGTCCAAAAACACCTACAGCAGAAGAAGACAAATACTCATGCCTTTAATAATCATGTTCTGAATACCTACTATGTGCAGGGCATTGAGAGAAACAAAAACCAGAAATAGATCCTGATTTCATTCATTCATTTCTTAAGGAAATAATGTATTTGGAATTAATACTTTAACCAGCTTCCTCCTGGTGTCCCCCTCCTTTCTGCCTCAGGCCCTTTGCACCTACTCCCCTCCGGAGGGTGTGCTTCTCTTACTGCTTCAGTGGGGGGCCTCATTCTCATCTCCTGGGTCTTGGCTTAGAGAAGTCATATCTGAGAACCCCAGCTCAAGCAGTGCTCAACCTCTGTTCCTCCGTCAACCCAGTTATACCTGCATCCTCATCAATAACATTTTGGGGGGTACCAGACATACCAATTCTAAGCATATATTGGAAATAATTAATTTAATCCTTACAACCACCCTGTGGAGTAGAAATCATGATTTAGGGCATATTATAGATAGGAAACTGTTAAATAGAGAGGTCAGATACTTTGTCTGAGGTTAGATAGTAAGTGATGGAGCCAAGATATGAACATGAGCAGTTTGGTTCCAGTGCCCAGGCTTTTCACAAATATAACCACTATTCTTCCATTATTGTATTTTTTTCTTTATCACAGTTACTACTATCCGCATTTATTTTGTTTGCTTACTTGTTTCGTGTCTAGTCTCCCCACACTAGGATGGAAGTTTCATGAAGGCAGAAACCTTATCTGTCTTGTTTTGAGGTTTTCAATAAATATTTGTGGAATCAATGAATGAATGATAAAGCTGTTTCTACCAATTTGCATCTGAATAAAACACATACTTTTAAAAAGTATTTTCCTACCTGTTATTTATTTCATCCTCTGAAAAATTCCTGTAAGATGGGCAGCGTCTTATTTTAGCTTCTCTCTGTGAAAGGACCCTACCATACCAAATTACTTGCCCAATTAACACTTAATTGGATGAATCCAATTTCCTGATTATAAGGGGAATCCTGCTCCTACACTCAACCAGCTTAACAGCTAAATCCATCAGAACAGAAATAAAGTTCTACCCCAAGACACATCTGCCCCAAAAGTTTATTAATTCTGTCTAAATAGCAACCCTGTTGGTTTTTTTTTTTTTGAAATATTTAATCTCTGCTGTTAATTTTACAAACAAAAAAAGCCTAGACACTATTCATTGCCTAAGTCCCAATTCAATAGGACACCACTCATGTCAGAAAACAGGAAAGGTTGGTGGACTTTCCAAATTCCTCAACCACTGCCTGCTACATGGCTGCAACCATCTCAACTGCAGGAAATCCTGTCAATTATATTAGAGAAAAATAGGTGGTACTGTAAGGACTCCCCTGTGTTCCAGGCGTCTGGAATTCTATTTTGTCATCACTGCTGGCTAGTCTGTTATAACTTAGAAAAACAGGGTTTGGGGGAGGATGGCTGACTTCTTGTACAAATAGAGATGCTAGAATATTTTAGGTAAAAAGGACAAAGTTACCTTGATGTTGTCCCCCAACTGAGATGAGATTGACCATGGGAGGTGATGGGCATCTCTGAGCCACTGCCCGCCTGGAGGAAAAAAAAAGGATTATCAGTTTCCACTGTCAGATGGAAATAGATCATCAATAATCAACTTCCCAGAGGAGTCTGGGGGAGAATGGGTACATAGATATGTATGGCTGAGTCCCTTCACTGTTCACCTGAAACTCACAACATTATCTGCTAATCAACTATACCTCAATACAAGATTAAAAGTTAAAAAAAAAAAAACTTCCCAGATTAAGTTACTTAATCTGTGGTTCCCCAAAGCCACAAAGTTTCAGGATTTATTTTCCTCTGATACAGCCAAACACAAATCTTTATTCCTTCATAGAAAATAAATTAAGCTCCACAGAGGTTCTTTCAAGGGGCTATTTTAGAAGAGCTTCCCATCCAAGGAAGATGAAGATTCCAAAAACACTAACCGGATAGATCTATCTGCATCAAAGGGCAAACAGTTTCACGTGATACGATATATAAGTGGTATAACAGAAAGGGACTTACAGAAATTGGCCTCCCTGGGAGAATCCCATAGCATTGTAGCCTTGCTGCAATTTAGGATCCTTAGCAAGAATCTGACACACTGTTGTTACTTGGGAGTTGACATTCAAAAAGAAGCTGTTCTCCACATCCTAAAAGAGAAGCCACAGAGAAATAAAAGGATGGGGCTGAACACAAGCACTGGCACTGTCTCTAAGAGGCAAACTTGCTTAGGTTGCTACCCTCATAAGCCACTCAAGAACTTAAGTATCATTGTATGGTCTTCTGCTAAAAATGCAAGGTAAAGCATTTTAATAGGACATTCTATGAAATCAAACCTTCAAAGGAACAGAACTGTGAACAGAACTCACCTCTCTGAGAGTCTTCCCAATCTCTAAAGATAAGACGTGAATTCCAGGTATTTTCTTCTCAACCATTTTTTTAATAGCACCCATACTTAAGGGATTACAACAGCTGTCTCCTAGACAACGAAGACAATCACGGAAACTTATGAGCAAAAACAACATTATTTAACTTTTAAAAACTTTGTACTTCAAAGGCATTAATGAAAATATGCAAAGACAACACAGAGAAGAAAATATTTCCAAAACATACTTAGGTAAGGTAAGGTGAAGTCACTCAGTCGTGTCCAACTCTTTGTGACCCCATGGACTGTAACCTACTAGGCTTTTCCGTCCATGGGATTCTCCAGGCAAGAATACTGGAGTGGATTGCCATTTCCTTCTCCAGAGGATCTTCCTGACCCAGGGATCGAACCCAGGTCTCCTGCATTGGAGGCAGACGCTTTAACCTCTTTCGGTGGTCCCCCATATTGTATGAATCATTCTCAAATTATAGACCTTATATGTTTCTTGAGATGCTCAGTCGTTCTTCTATTAGATTAATTTTATCCTTTTCCTGAACTTGTCTGTAGAGAAGTTTCTTCTATATGTTTACCGGTTGTTCATGTGCTTTAATACAAGTTGTAGCGACCAGTAATTCCTTTGCGTTTAGTTTTAGTGTTACTCCATGGTTACGTTTGGATGATTCTACGGAAATTTCGGAAGGTAAAAAAAAAATTAATTGAATGAATTTTTAGCTTTTGTTGTCTGAATGGACCACCAGGTCATCAATTCTTAGGTGGACGGTTACGTCCCCTGTACCAGGACCTTCTAAGGTGTACGGTGTCCCGTTGGTTCGGGCACACGGTGTTGGTGGCTTGGGTGAGCGGGGTCTCGCGTACGTGGTGGTGTTCTCTTCGGGGGAGTCGCTCGTCGGACACGCGACGTCGATCTCTCGGGAGGGTGCCGTTTCTTCCGGATCACGTCGGTTTTGATTTTTTATTTAAATTTTTAAATTTTATCTTTTATTGTTCACAACCGTTTCTATCCCTCTTTGTCCTTGGGCAATGTAACGACCACCTTTGCACGCCGGTGACACTTTTGTCGAACTACCAAGGAGTTTCTCAATTTCTGTGTTACTGGTAAACTGGGTAATTAAAGTTGAGATTTATGTGTTGGTTCTTTTCACTTTTGTATACAGGGATACCTCTGAACATGTTCTTATAAATTTCGTCGTAATAGACATTATCGATTTTGCATCTTTTGTGAGTTTTCAGGTAGTTACCTACTGACCTATTTGTTTAATACCATCTATATATGTCCTTTTATAATAAGACGGTATTTTTCCTTATTTCATAACTTTGTACCTACTTGGAGTTTTCGCAATAAAATTCACTTTATTCGGTCTTTACGTTCCAGTGTATGACATATCAAGGAAAATATGCTGTGCAGGTCTTGTCCGTTTAGGTGACTTTGTCTTTCGTCTGACTTGTAAAGGACCCCACTACCCTTCTGCCCCACTTCTCACTAAGGAATTTTACCCCATCTGTATAAAAGACGCCACTACGTTTTCAAAACATTGATCTCTCTTCGGCACCAGCGTGTTGTACTTATGTGACTTACGGTGACTTGCCACATGAAATTGTACCCGTTCACATACAATGTACTCAAAGGGGAGTTGTTGTTGTTTTTCTTGTTGCAAAAAACGAGCCGAGTACATTATCGAAGTTTTCGGGTTATGCCATAGTACCCCTGGGGTTTCAGTGTTGACTTTTGTTCGTCTCCACGTACAAGAGAATGGTGGGTCTTGTAGACGCCAGGTGTCCGGGGTTTCGTGGCACTTTAGACTGGAGAGAAATCCCGGTCCTGATCTGGTTCTGTTCATTTCTTTCGAGTACATTCACGACTGTGACTTGAAAGTAAGACGTGAAAAAAAAGAAAGACAAAGTTCCTTGGTTCTTGATTCTTATCCTTCGTTTCACTAGCTGACAACTCATCCTATTCACCCGATTCTAGTAAAAGGTAAAACTCGAATTAGTAAGGTAAAAGTTGGATTCTCGAGTTGAATTTTTAAGCAAAAATTTCTTCCTTTTCTCGAGTTCGTACAAGACAAAGAGTGTGACTTGATATTAGTACCCAATGAATCCACCGAAGGTTTATCTGACCGACACAAGACCCTCCTGGTTCTCGAGAGCACAAGAGAAAATAGAGGTGACGTCATCGGGCTCCGGGACCGTGTCTGGGAACTTTTTGTTAGAGATGGATGACTGAGAATAAGAAGAGACTTGTAAAAAGAAAGTGGATAAGGTTATTCCAAGAGTGAGAGTGGTGAGGGGATTTTCACCAAATTAGTTCCAGTAATCACTAGAAGGGTAACGATTTAGGTTATTGGTCAAGAATCGGGAGTAGAATCAACTGGATAGTGGTTGTAAAGTGTCAAACGATAGGGAAGGAGACCTTTATAAAAGTGCACCAAAGTTCTGTAACGTGAGAAGACTGAGGTGGAAGAGGGATCGACAAGATAAAGACAGAGGAAACGATTAAGGAGAGGTAGGGGAACCCCCGAAAGGACCACCGAATTCCCATTTGTTAGACCAAACTAGGGACCCAACCCTTCTAGGGGACCTCTTCCTTTACCGTTGGGTGAGGTCATAAGAACGGGTCTCTTACGGTACCTGTCTCCTCGTACCGCCCGATGTCAGGCCCGATGTCCGAGTTTTCTCAGTCTGTACTGACTTCGCTGAATCGTGTGTACGTAAGGTAGAGAAGTAGGAGGTCCACGACCCTTACGGAGTCTCGAGCCAGAAGTCTGGAGAAAGGAGAAGACTTATAGCAGTGAGGGATCCACTAGGACAGGTCAGAGTGGGCTTTAAATACTAGCCATATGCCAAAGGTTCCCAACTTAATCCTCCAGCCTGTATCTGTCTCAAGGCTCCACACTCCAAATGCCTCTACATCTCCTGAATATGTAACAAACATCTTAAATTTAGTAAGTCCCAAAGCACATTCTTGATTTTCACCCCAAATTTGTTCACCCTACAGGCTTCCCCATTTTGGTAAAATGACAACCTCATCCTTCTCGCTGTCCAGGCCAAAACCCATGGAATCATCCTTGACTCCTTTCTTATCCCATATATAATCTGTTAGCAAATCCTACTGGTTCTATCAGAGGTTAAAGTGCCTGCCTTCAATGCGGGAGACCCAGGTTCGATCCCTGGGTCGGGAAGATCCCCTGGAGAAGGAAATGGTAACCCACTCCAGTATTCTTGCCTGGAAAATCCCATGGACGGAGAAGCCTGGTAGGCTACAGTCCATGGGGTCGCAAAGAGTCGGACGTGACTGAGCGACTTCACTTCACTTCACTTCACTTCTAGGTGATCCTGTCCAGTCTCAAGGCTTTAAATACTAGCCATATGCCAAAGGTTCCCAACTTAATCCTCCAGCCTGTATCTGTCTCAAGGCTCCACACTCCAAATGCCTCTACATCTCCTGAATATGTAACAAACATCTTAAATTTAGTAAGTCCCAAAGCACATTCTTGATTTTCACCCCAAATTTGTTCACCCTACAGGCTTCCCCATTTTGGTAAAATGACAACCTCATCCTTCTCGCTGTCCAGGCCAAAACCCATGGAATCATCCTTGACTCCTTTCTTATCCCATATATAATCTGTTAGCAAATCCTACTGGTTCTATCTTCAAACTGTATCCAAATGTTGACTACTTCTCAACATCTCCCCTTTTACTATACTTTTTCAAGTATAGTATACTTGAAAGTATACTATACTTTTTCACCGTCACCTCGTTTCAGTTCAGTTCAGTCGCTCAGTCGTGTCTCTTTGCAACCCCATGGACTGCAGCACGCCAGGCCTCCCTGTCCATCACCAACTCCCAGAGTTTACTCAAACTCATGTCCATTGAGTCGGTGATGCTATCCAACCATGTCAGCCTCTGGTTGTCCCCTTCTCCTCCTGCCTTCAATCTTTCCCAGCACCTTGTTTAGATTATTGTAAAATCTTTCTAACTTTTTTCCCTGCAAAGGTCCATGACCTCCTACAATCTAGTCTCAATATAGCTACTTGTCTTTGTTCAGTCACTCAGTTGTGTCCAACTCTTTTTGACCCCATGGACTACAGCACGCCAGGCTTCCCTATCCCTCACCACCTCCCGGAGCTTGTTCAAACTCATGTCCATTGAGTCGGTGATGCCATACAACCATCTCATCCTCTGTCATCCCCTTCTCCTCCCGCCTTCAATCACTCTCAGCATCAGGAATATAGGAACTAGAGTGCTTTTAAAATGCAAATCAGATCATGTCATTCATCTGCTCAAAACTCATAACAATGTCTCATCTCTTCTAGCCAAAGTTTCTACAACAACATATGCAAGCCATCCTCCTACCCCTATTTTCTGACTCATTGCGTTTCAGCTACACGGACCTGAGTGTTGCTCCTTGAACACACTAGACATACTAGATATACTTCTGCCTCATGACTTTGCATTTGCTGACCTTTCCACCATATACTTACATGGCATCTTCTCTCATGGACTTCAGGCCTTTGCTCAGATAATCACTTTTTCAGTAAATCCTGACTTCGCTTTATGAAACTGCAAGCCCCCACTTGCACTCTCTATCCTCCCCCTCCCCTGCTTTATTTTCCTCCATTGCACGAATCACCATTTGACATATGTTTATTTATCGTTTGTCTCTTCCACTGGGAAGTTCTAAAAGAGCAAAGAATTTAGTCTGTTTAGTTTACTGTATCCTCAGGATCCAGTGGGTAGTCAATAGCTACGCGTCAAAAGTATAAACGAATTACAAGTGCCTAAGAAATCTCTGTTCAATGCATGAATGAACAAAAGGATGGAGATGCCGCGGTCACGCAGGCACAACCCTGCCTTCCCGAGCGAGAGTCGGATGCTGCACCCTGACGCCACTGCCCTGAGATTAAACCAGGACACCGCGTAAAATCCTACCGCAGTGCACAGCCCGCTGTGACCGCTTACCAAAAGACAGTTCCTTCCTCATCATCTCCCTTTCCAATGCAGGGTAACCCCTAAATCCTAAAACGTGGAGCCAGTCCGGTGCTGTGTGACCACGGTCCTCGCCCTCCACACTTGCACTTTGCAGACGCGAACCCAGGCTTGGAGAGGGAAAGGGTCGCCAAACCTTTTTGACTCTCTTCTCACGCCCTCCTTCACTCACCCATCCCATGCCAGATCACCAGCGGCAGGGGAGCCGGCGGGTCGAGATGCCCCAGCGCCAGGGAAGTGCAGGAACCCAGCAGGAAAGCGAGAGCCAAGAGCCACACGCAGCTGGACGACGCCATCTTGACTCTGTCACGTGACCGCGCTCCCCCTGCCCCGGCCTCTATGCGGGCGCGGGCGCGGGCGGCCACGCCTCCGCCTGGGTTGCCCCGGGCCGACGGGCGTCTCTCCTGGCTAGTTGCCCCAGTAGCCTGCTCGCCACCAGAAATCAAACGCGTGCCAACCTATGCTCAGTGCTTCCTGTGCATCGAGCACTGTTCTAAGCGCTTTACATCTGGTAACTGCTTTAATCCCCATCACGCCCAAATACACTTCTCCCCATTTTACAGGTCAGGACACTTGAGGCACCGAGAATGTGGGTTAGCAACCAAGGTCACAGAGATAGTACGTTGGTGGATCCAAAGGCTTTGCTCTTACCCTTGCATCGCCCTGCCTTTGGAAGAAACGTACTTTGTGGCAGAGAAGGAAGAGGGAAGGAGGAAGGAAAAAAGAGCTGACTGAGCTCTTCATCAGAAATTGAAGGAGAGTTATAATTTCCAGGGCTAATCATGGCAGTGTGGTGTTCGCTATCGTGAAGGAAAGATAGAACTTCAAAAGGCAAAGATAAAATGCCAGAGAAGGACTGGTATAAGCTAAGATAGAGAGGGAAGGTGCATGTTTTCTATAAGTGTCACAACTTCCAGATTGACAAAAGCGTCTGATGGATGTAAGCACGGTGGAAAAAGCCACTGCCGCTTTCTGGTATAATCTCAAAGATGGATTAGGGTAGGAACCTCTCATCCACTATTTCCCGCTTTTCACTTGCCTCCAGACTAATAATCTCAAGCCTTGCCCGCAAAAGAAGAAAATGATTTTTTTCAGCAAAACATTGAAATTGTTTAAATGGAGAGTTTAAGTGAATTAAAGTATATCCAATATATAATGGAAAATTGTGAGGTGGATTTTATTAAAGGATAGGTAACTTTGTATATGTGGTGGTGGTTGTTGAGTCTCTTAAGTCATGTCTGACTCTGTTGCAACGCTGTGGACTGCAGCCTGCCAGCCTCCTCTGTCCATGGGGTTCTCCAGGCAGGAATAGGGGAGTGGGTTGCCATAACCTCCTCCAGGGGATCTTCCCCACCCAGCGATCGAACCTACCTCTCTTGCATTGGCAGGAGGGTTCTTTACAACTAGCACCACCTGGGAAGCCCAAAGTTGTATATAGTGACATGGGAAAATGTTTTTGATCTATTTTAAAGGAAAAACTAGGAACAGTATTTTTACAGGAAATATGTATGCTGTTCTGAGGGGCAACTACTGAGTCCCATGCTCTGCAACCAGAGAAGCTGTGGCAACACTCAGGGCAAATAGAGAAAGCCACAAGCAGCAATGAAAACCCAGTGCAGTCAAAAATCAATAAATAAGTTTTTTTTTAAATAAGTATATATATTGTGATGATTATACCACTCTATATTTACTGAAAATTATTGGGTTGTCCACATGAAATTGGTGAATATTATGGTAAGTAAAACCTAGCTTAATAAAGCTGTTCTTTCAGCATCTGTATATTCACATATTTCTACTGATTTTGCGGAGAAGGCAATGGCACCCCACTCCAGTACTCTTGCCTGGAAAATCCCATGGACGGAGGAGCCTGGTGGGCTGCAGTCCATGGGGTCGCTGAGTCGGACACGACTGAGCGACTTCACTTTCACTTCTCACTTTCATGCATTGGAGAAGGAAATGGCAACCCACTCCAGTGTTCTTGCCTGGAGAATCCCAGGGACGGGGGAGCCTGGTGGGCTACCGTCTATGGGGTCGCACAGAGTCGGACACGACTGAAGTGACTTAGCAGCAGCAGCAGCAGCTACTGATTTTGACTGAAAGGATGAAGCATTGACAAGCAAAAAGAAAGAAAATAAATATATAAAAAGATCAGGAAGCTGTTAAAAGTGACATCTGGGGGACTGTGTTATTATGTCAACTGAAAAAAAGTACACAACACGAGAGCTGTGGTGTAAGTTTTATTTGGGGGAAAGTGAAGACTATAAGCCCAGAGATAACTTCTCAGAGAGCTCTGAGGATCTGCTCCAAAGAGGTTAAAGGGTGGGGCGGCGGAGTGGGGAGATGTCAGTGTATAATGTGATTTCGGTGAAGCAAGAGACCTGCAGTCAAGCACTTTGGCAGAGGGTGGCTGCTTTTCACTATAAGGTAGCTGCTAGTCAGGAGGAGCAGATGCTTCATTAATGATTTTAGTGCTTTCCTGGGCATGAGAAGATGGATCCATAAAATCCTCTGAAGATCTCTGACTACCTGGAGGCCTGTTCTGCCAGTTGTTTCCAGAGCCCACAGTGCTTCATTCCTGATCTCCACCCCGAACTCCCTTCAGGGGATGTTGAAGGTCAAAGACTGCAGTGGCTAGTGACTTCATTCTTGTAGTACCGCATGACGAGCGAGTTTTTAGTTGCCAATTATAAGGCACTTTCATTTTGTGTTTTACACACTTCTGTATGGTTTTAATTTTTACAGGAAGGATATATAACTTATTTTCCCCCCAGTTTCTTTGAAATATAGCTACAACATTGTATTAGTTTGAGATATATAACATAATGAATATGTATAATAGATACATAACTTTTATAATCAGTAAAAGATATATGTACATTAAAAATTATTGTGTTTCTCGGTTAAGGCAATGAAATAAAGCTTTCTCATAGACTCTGTTTCCACCAATACCCAAGAAAGTTTTAAAAGTTAAAATTTCATCCACAACAAGCAAAGAGTAACAGCTTAATATCTTAGATGTAAATAAGTGGCAGTCAAGGAAAGATATAGAAGATTCTGGTCTGGAGCATTCCATCAATACTCATACTGTTAAAACTCAAAATCCTGGAAATTAACACATACATATGCACACATATCCTAAGAGGAGAGTAAGTGGCTTCCTTATCTTTTATCTCTTCTCTCCAGAGATGTGAAAATGGCTGCTGGGGAGAAGAAGGTGGAATGAGAAGTGAAGAATAGACCAAGTCTTTAGGTAGCAGTGAAGACTCCAGGAAAGCCTAGTGAATCAGGGGAGGCTCTTTCCCAGAGTAGAGTGAGTTCTGAAATAGATCCTTGAAACCTCAGAAGTGACTGCAGAATATTTGTATTCTAACAAAGACTGCATCCTACCTCCCCTAAATTCTGCCCTCTCCTCTCCTTCAAACTAGCTTATAAGTCATAGAAAAATAACAGCCTCAAATTGTTGTTCCTTAGGAAAATCAAACCAGTTTCAGATCAAGTAGGAAGGAATTCAGGAGGCAAATATAGAATCAAAAAAAAATCACCCCAAGTGCTTTGAGCACTAAAATAGTCTAAAAAGAAAATAAACTCAGTAGGCAAAACTCAAAAATGAGACAATAAAACAACTGAAAGAGATGGACAGCGAAATTGCACATCTGATAAAGCAGAGACCAAACCAGTGTCATTAAAGAACTAATAAATACATTAAAACAGCAAGGAACAGAATAGACATGGCTGGAAGTTGAATTATTGATGTGGAAAAAGGCTTGAAATAATTACATTAAAGGCAAATGGAAAAACACCAAGAGATTAAAACAATCAGAGAGAAGCTACTAGATATGAAAGACAGAAGTTGTTGGTGTCCTCAGAGTTAAGAACTCTTAATGGAATAAGAAGTATTAAAAAATATAAGAACGTAAGTTCCTCTAAAATGATAAGTTAGTCTGTAGCTTGAAAGGCCAAATATTCGATACAGAATATTTAACCCTGAGGTGTATTTCAGTTATTTTATTGAAATTCAGATATCCAGGCAGAAAAAAAAGGCAGATCATCTCTAAGAAAAAAAGTCAGACTGTCCTCAGATATCTCAACAGCAACATTCAGAGACAGAAGACAGTGGAGCATTATCTACAGGGTTCTGAAAGGACAAATCTGTGATCTAAGAATTGTAAACCCAGTCAAGATGTCATTCAAAAGTAAAGGTATTGGGCAGTTCCCACAAATATAAAAGAACTTATAGAAAAGAGAAACACTTAGAGTGAAATTCAGTCAGTTAAGAAACAGGGCAAAATCAATAACCTCAGATATGCAGATGACACCACCCTTATGGCAGAAAGTGAAGAGGAGCTAAAAAGCCTCTTGATGAAAGTGAAAGAGGAGAGTGAAAAAGTTGGCTTAAAGCTCAACATTCAGAAAATGAAGATCATGGCATCTGGTCCCATCACTTAATGGGAAATAGATGGGGAAACAGTGGAAACAGTGTCAGACTTTATTTTGGGGGGCTCCAAAATCACCGCAGATGGTGATTGCAGCCATGAAATTAAAAGATGCTTACTCCTTGGAATGAGAGTTATGACCAACCTAGATAGCATATTGAAAAGCAGAGACATTACTTTGCCAACAAAGGTCCCTCTAGTCAAGGCTATGGTTTTTCCTGTGGTCATGTATGGATGTGAGAGTTGGACTGTGAAGAAAGCTGAGCACTGAAGAATTGATGCTTTTGAACTGTGGTGTTGGAGAAGACTCTTGAGAGTCCCTTGAACTGCAAGGAGATCCAACCAGTCCATTCTAAAGGAGATCAGTCCCGGGTGTTTATTGGAAGGACTGATGCTGAAGTTGAAACTCCAGTACTTTGGCCACCTCATGCGAAGAGTTGACTCATTGGAAAAGACTCTGATGCTGGGAGGGATTGGGGGCAGGAGGAGAAGGGGACGACAGAGAATGAGATAGCCTGGATGGCATCACCGACTTAATGGACGTGAGTCTGAATGAACTCCGGGAGTTGGTGATGGACAGGGAGGCCTGGTGTGCTGCAATTCATGCAGAGTCGGACACGACTGAGTGAACTGAACTCAACTGAAGATTTTAAGAATTGAGGATCAACTGATTTTAATTTAAAACATGTTTTTTGAAAACAACAGAATAACAGCATCAAAACCACTTTTTCTAACCTTAAATTGATATTTTAAGAAATGATAGCTCTTGTAGTGAATAAACCCTTATTTGATGTCTAGCTTTTCTTCTAATTTTTTAAAATTCTGTTCAATTCAATTAAGTTTGAATTTAACACGTGTTAATCTTTAAATATGGACTTCCCTGGTGGCTCAGACGGTAAAGCATCTGCCTGCAAAGAAATTTTTAAATAGCACATAAATTATGATGCCATTAAAAAAAATTAGATATATCATTTACATTCCTATTTATCTATCATTCTATCTGTAATAAAGCATGCAAAGATATTTAGGATGAAGTTAGCCAAATGTTAATAGTGGTTATTTTGGGGGTGAGTTTTGGGGGATTTAAAATATTTTAAAAAAATATTTTTAAAAATATTTTTAAAAATATTTTTAAAATATTTTTCCTTTGTGTGTATGTGTTTTGCATTGCTTAAATTCTTTATCATGAAAATGTATTTTTTATAAGAACAACAGCATAATTTTTCTTAAAACAAAGCAAATTGAAAAAATTTCAACACTTCTCCCTAGTCTTCAGGATATGGTTGATCCTTTTGCTTTCAAAAAACAAAAAACCCAAACTATCTTTCCAAACCTATCTCCCTCTAATCTTTAATTAACTGGTCTGATCTACTAGAGATATTGCCTGAAATTCCCTTCTCTGCTCCTTCTCCAACATCATTTATACCATCTTGAATGGGCTCATCATCCTTATTCAAGGCAAATACAGTCCATCCCACAAAGCTCAACCTCTCGGCTGTCTCTTCCATTGATCTCTTCAGTTTATTCCCTGCCCAAGCAGTTTTTAATCAAATAGTTCAAAGTATCCATGTAGAGAAGTACCAGCAGAGTTCTTACTTCCTTTGGATTTGGTTTTAAGAGGAACCATTTAGTATGAGACAAAGTTCTTTCAATTTAAGTCAATTCCAGATTGTAAGTAGCTTCTGATGCTTATTAATATTATAATAGGAAGTGAGAGCTTGCAAAGTCTGAATTCCCATGTAGCTTCAAAGAATACTGAAAGTTAATAAGATACATATACATTCCCTGATTAGGCAGGGAACAATGAAAACTTGGAGAAGTATCTGAACACTCATAAGTTTCAGTTCTCTTTTTTTGCAGACGAGAAATGAAAACACTTTTTTATAGATTATTAAAATTTGGTAAAGTTGCTTGCTGTGAAAAAACATGATTATTGATGACCAAGATCTAGACACCCACTGACTTTTCAATAAAATTAACAGAGATTTCAAGTGACCACATATTATTACTCTATAAGTAATAGTTGTAGAACCAAGTAATGTGATTAGATCCTTAGTTATAGAAATATATCCATATATCATCAAAGCTTTATAGCTCAAAAGGAAGCCTTCCATGTATCAGGATCTTATGGATCTTTATTTTTTTTTCCCAAGCCTTTTCACTTTGTCTAGTCTTATACTCTATCTTTTTTATCCGATGTTATATAGATCTTTGTTAGATTCGATTTTCATTTTGTGGAAGTGTATCTGTGAGTATTTTTTCACATAGAGTATATGATGTTACACATTTTGTATTCTACTTGTTTCTTATTTTGCCCTCACATTCAGCTGGCAGTTTGACTATGTACAGAATTCTGACAAAGACTCCTTGACCAAATTTTAGACAGGCTACTCTGAGTCCTCTTTTTGACTTTTCTTCATCCTTGGGCTCTTGCCTAGCCCAGTTTTAGCAAGAATCCTGCTGAGTTAGTTTAGCAAGACTTGCCCCATTCTTAGTATCTCATCACCATTGATACCTCATGAAGTTACTGATTCCCTACCCTTAATATCTAAGTCCTTGGCCTGCTCTTAGCAAAAATCCTGTTGTGGGACTTCCCTGGTGGTCCAGTGGCTAAGACTCCGAGTTCCCATTGCAGGGAGCCTGGGTTCAATCCCTAGTCAGGGAACTAGATCCCACATGTTGTAACTAAGATCCAGCACAGCCAAATAAACAAAACAAACAAACAAAAATTCTGTTGCGTGCTAGGGATGCTATGTCGCTTCAGTCATGTCCAACTCTTTGCAACCATGCGGACTGTAGACTGCCAGGCTCCTCTGTCCATGGGATTCTCCAGCCAAGAATACTGGAGTAGGTTGCCATGTCCTTCTCCAAGGGATCTTCCTGATCCAGAGATTGAACTCACATCTCTTACATTACCTGCATTGACAGGTGGATTCTTTACCCACTGAGCCATAGAATCCTGTTACACATGTTTATCAAGAATCCCTCTACCTTTCAGGTCTCTTCCCTTAGTAACTTCCATTCACTGACCCCCTCATTCTGCTCTTCCAGCTGTCTTTGTTGTATTCGAAAATGAGTTTTAGTGAAATTTAGTTTCACTGCCACGTTGCAATGGTACTAAATGAAATCTGTCTTTATACAGCCTTTCACTAGTATCTGGAGAAAGCAATGGCACCCCCTCCAGTACTCTAGCTTGGAAAGTCCCATGGACGGAGGAGCCTGGTAGGCTGCAGTCCATGGGGTCGCTAAGAGTCAGACACAACTGAGCGTCTTCACTTTCACGCATTGGAAAATCCCAGGGACGGGGGAGCCTGGTGGGCTACCGTCTATGGGGCCGCACAGAGTCGGACACGACTGAAGCGACTTAGCAGTATCAGTAACTAGTATCTGGCTCAATTTCTTCTTAATAATTCTAGGTTCAAACAATTATTCCCTCATAATGACATTCATTGCTAATGATGACAAGTCTCATTTCTTTATACAAGAACTCGTTTTGTCTGTTTGCTTCTTTGCCTCTTTAGACACCTGGTTGCCCATGCACATTCTTATATAGGGAGTTAGCTTGAATTGCCTCTGCATGTGTGTTTTCCCAGGAGACCTATCCCTTAACTTTGGGCTCTAGGTGAACAAGAAGTGAAGATCAAGTCATCATGCAGTTTTCTTCGCAGGTGCCTGGGGAGTAGGTGATCTCTGATTCCCCCTTCCGATCAGATCCTTGTGGTGGAGAAGGGGCTTGCGTAACTCAATGAAGCTATGAGCCACACCGTGCAGGGCCACTCAAGATGTGTGGGTCATAGGGAAGAGTTCTAACAAAACAGGGTCCACTAGGGGAGGCAATGGCAACCGCTCCAGTATTCTTGCTGCAAGCACCCCATGCTCAGTATGAAAAGTCCAAAAGATATGACACCAGAAGATGAGCTCCCCCAGGTCAGAAGGTGTCCAATGTGCTACTGGGGAAGAGCAGAGGGCAATTACGAATAACTCCAGAAAGAATAAAGTGGCTGCGCCGAAGCGCAAATGACCTCAGTTGTGGATGTGTCTGGTGGTGACAGTCCGATGCTATAAAGAACATTATTGCACAGGAACCTGGGAAGTTAGGTCCATGAATGAAGGTAAATTGGATAATATGGTTAGATAGCCTCACTGACTCAGTGGACAAGAATTTGAGCAAACTCTGGGAGACAGACAGCGAAGGACAGAGGAGCCTGGTATGCTGCAGTCCACGAGGTCACAGAGTCAGACATGACCTAGAGAGTAAACAACAACAAAATAGCAAAAATTACTGAATTGTTTCCAACTGAAGTTGCTTTCCCACTCCCCACCCTTGGTTCCTTTCATACAAGATCTACTTTTTGTTGGGCAAACTATTCTCTCTAGGAGCCTGCTCCAGTCAAATCCCCACTGCCTTCAAAGAGCAGGTATACTGTGATTAGCAGACAATTCCTTAGAAGAAAGTGGTTAGGTTCTTCCTTTGATGAATGGCTGTGTTGGACTGTCTGTTGGAAATTCACCAGTGGAGTTCAGGTTACTGCCAGCCAATGAGTCATTCAGATGAGATTTGGAAAGCAAATGAGAAGTGGAAGCTACATATTGTTATTTCTCGACCAGCAGCAGGAAGACAAGAGGTTTTGCAGTAGTCTCCAACTAGTTCCCCACGCCTCCGTGCCGCTTGCAGGAGTAATCGTTGCAGTTCCTAAAACTTCTGACTCTGAAAGCTAGTGACAAGTCTGAGAACAAAGGACGACTTACTCTGAGCTCCAGCTCTTCTAATGGTTTGAGAAAAAAACTATTTCCCCGAAATAAATTCTTTCCTGCCTGAAATATCTAAAATAGTTTCTGTTTCCCTGACTGACTTCCAACTGAAACAGTGACATGACAAGGAGGGCTGGGAAGATAAATATGCTTTAGACAAAACTGGTTAGAGAAGGTCCCGTGTGGTGAAGGCAGGAGGTGTCAGTTCTGAGAAGAGGGAAGCAAGGATTAAATATCGGGGGCTCACAGCAAAGAACAAAGGGCCCAACCTTCCAGAAGAAAGCGCCGGGGGGGTTGCTTTTAAACTGTGAAGACACATCCTTGTTTACTACTATCTCCCTGGTGCATAGCACATGCTTGACACAGAGCTAGTCTATCATAAACATGTCCAATAAATGTATAACCTAGTAGAGAACAGTGCCTTTCATTGTGCTTCAGTTACAATGATTTTGATTGCAAATAATAGAAATCCCATCACAAACTGGCTTAAGCAATAAAGTGAAGTCACTCAGTTGTGTCCAACTCTTTGTGACCCCATGGACTGTAGCCTACCAGGCTCCTCCGTGCATGGAATTTTCCAGACAGGAATACTGGAGTGGGTTGCCATTTCCTTCTCCAAGGGATCTTCCCGACCCAGGGATAGAACCCAGGTCTCCTGCATTGCCGGCAGATGCTTTACCATCTGAGCCGCCAGGGAAGCCCTGAAGGGAATATATTCCCTTTAAGGAATATTCCTATAAGCAATAAAGGGAAATATATTATTCTACGTAATTGAAAAATTTTCAGAACTGTGCTAAAACTTGGTATCAGAACTTCAGGTAATACACTAATCCAACAGCTCAACAAAGATGTAATATACTTTCATCCCTTATCTCTGCTTTCTGAAATGCTGGCATAAAAGTCGGTCATAAAACTGACTTCTTTTTTTATGAGTTATATGTTTATTGAGGGACACAAGGAATTCATTATTTTATTTTACAATATCATTCCAGGTGTAATAATGAGGATTCAGCAAACATAAACACTTTCTTACCTTGACCTTCATTTTACTGGTGAAATATATCATTCAATGTATCTGGCTGGCATGATTATCCAGTTGTATTAAAAAAAAATTTTACTGGAGTATAATTACTTTACAATGCTGTGTTAGTTTCTGCTGTGCAGCAAAGTGAATCAGCTAAATGTATTCATATAGCCCCTCTTTTTTGGATTTCCTTCCCGTTTAGGTCACCACAGAGCACTGAGTTAAGTTCCCTGTGCTATACAGTAGGTTCTCATTAGTTATCTACATAATAGTGTATGTATGTCAGTCCCAATCTCCCAGTTCATCCCATGCTGTTTCCTCTCGATGTCCATGCATTTTTCCCCCTACATCTTTAATATTGACTGCTTTTGTTAACTGAACGATGCCCAAAGCTCTAGGGTTTGGCATCAGGAATCTTTAGCCTAGGGTTTCTAAAGAAGGTACGATTGGATTGGATTAGATCGTAAGTCCGCCCCTGGACCTCTGACTGTGGTCACGTGTGCACTGATCCACTCCACCCCTGAGTTAGAGTCAGCTTCTCCAGACAAAATGAATAATATGAAGGGAGATTTTGTAAAAAGCTTTCTATTCTTAAAATCTGATCTGCTGCTGCTGCTGCTGCTAAGTCGCTTCAGTTGTGTCCGACTCTGTGCGACCCCACAGATGGCAGCCCACTGGGCTCCGCCCTCCCTGGGATTCTCCAGGCAAGAACACTGGAGTGGGTTGCCATTTCCTTCTCCAATGCATGAAAGTGAAAAGTCAAAGTGAAGTCGCTCAGTCGTGTCTGACTCAGCGACCCCATGGACTGCAGCCTACCAGGCTCCTCCATCCATGGGATTTTCCAGGCAAGAGTACTGGAGTGGGGTGCCATTGCCTTCTCCAATATCTGATCTACTCAACTTTATTGCTAATTCTTGGAGGGAGTGATCCATATCTCTGTATAACTGGGACTGGGCTTGCTTTGAGAATCACTAGATCCATGGAGATTTGACAATGGGTAAGACACAACCAAGCCTTTGTGTGGATCACAATAAACTGTGGAAAATTCTGAAAGAGATGGGAATACCAGACCACCTGATTGAGTCTGAGTGAACTCCGGGAGATGGTGATGAACAGGGAGGCCTGGCGTGCTGCGATTCATGGGGTCGCAAAGAGTCGGACACGACTGAGCGACTGAACTGAACTGAAGACACAACCAAATGATTCCTCTTAGTGAGAGAGGATCCCGTCTATCTTGATGACAAGCCCAATCATTCTTTGAACAAGGATGCTCCTTCTCCGGAACTAGTGCTGATAAAGAAGGGGGCCTGTCTCTACCCTAAGACCTGACCCATAAGAGGCAAGGCCTGGGTCTTCAGAATTTCCTGTAGCTACTGAAATGAGTGATTTAAAACCCTAAATCCCACTTCCTCTTGCCTACTCCAGGAATTAGCTCATGAATTCATTCTGTCTCCCTTTACATCATCAGAATTTCCCTGTCTACTTTATTGCTCCCATGAGCCTACCAACACGCTGTCATTTCCCGTCTCTTTAAAAGATGCCTCCCTTAAGCCTCACACCAACCTCTGGTAATGACTGCATTTCCCACCTTCTCTTTACGGAAAAAATAGATCCCTTTTAAAAGCTTTGAGTATTAGAAGTCTCTATTGCCTTTCCTCTCATTTTCTCTTAAATCCATTTTAATCAAGCTCTTGTGCTAACCTGCTCTCATCAAGGTCGCCGGTGATCACAACTTCCTTAAATGCAAGGGTTTTTTTTTTTCAGTCTTCATCTTTCTCAGCTTCTCAGCAGCATTCAGCACAATTGATCCTTCCCTCCTCCTCCTTCTTTTTTTTTTTTTCCTAGTATTTTAATTCATGAATTAATTTTTTTGGCTCTACGGGGTCTTCATTGCTTTCTGTGGACTTTCTCTGGTTGTGGCGAGCGAAGGCTACTCTTCGTTACGGTGCACAGGCTTCTCATTGAAGTGGCGTCCCTTGCTGTGGAGCGTGGACTCTAGAGTGGGGCTTCAGTAGTTGTGGTACATGGCTTTAGTTGCTCCACAGCATGTGGGATCTTCCTGGACCAGGGACTGAACCCGCGTCCCTTGCATTGGCAGGCGGATTCTTACCCACTGGACCACCAGAGAAGTCCAAATCCTCCCTCCTTCTTGAAACCCATTTTTCACATTGCTTTCAAGATCCCACATTCCCTACCCTTTCCCTCACTTGCTGTTCCTTCTCAGCCCCCTCAAGTGATTTCCTAATCCTAATCTCTAAGGCAGAGTCGTAGATCAACTCTTTGACCTCGTCTCTATTAATACACACTCTGTGGGTAATGTCATTTGTTTAAAAACAATCCATTATATACTGAAATATTTATGGGGAAAGCAATAAATATTCAGAATTTGTTTTAAAATGCTCCAGCCCCTGGAGGAGCAGGGATAGATGGGACAAGACTAGCAAAATATTAGTAACTGATGAAGCTAGGTGATGGGTATGTAGGTGATAGTTATGTTATTCTCTCTACTTTTGTATATGCTTAAAAGTTGTTTCACAATACAAATAAATAGATAACATCTGTATACTGAACTCTTCTGTATTTATGCTTCTAGCCCTGACTTTTTCCCCCTGAACTTCAGATAAGTATTTTCAATTGCCTAGTCAGCATTTTTACTTGATTGTTTAACAGTCATCTCAAACTCAACATGTCTAAAATTAACTATGGGTTACCCTTCCTCTTTACTGCAACCCTCCCTCCACCACCACCACCCCCGCCCCCCGCAAGCCCTATTTCTCTTCCATGGTTTCCTGCTGTCTCTTATACACATCTCGACCCCATGGACTGCAGCCTACCAGGCTCCTCCATCCATGGGATTTTCCAGGCAAGAGTACTGGAGTGGCTTGCTATTACCTTCTCCGGGCTCCTTCCACAGNCCCCGCAAGCCCTATTTCTCTTCCATGGTTTCCTGTCTCTGTAAGTGACAGTATATTCACCCAGTTGCTCCGATCAAAACCTCTGGAGTCACCCTCCACATTTCTCTTTCTCTTATAACCCCACCCAATCCTATCAGCAAAACACATTTGGGATCTGGCAACATCTCACTACTTCTACGGCTACCATCCTTGCCTGTTAGTTCTCTCCTGAGCTCCTGCAAAGGCCTTGAAACGAGTCTCCTTGCTTTCACTTTGGCCCCTACAATTTGTTCTCCACAAGCAACCAGACTGATTCTCGGAAAATGTGAATCAGATCATGCTACTCCTCAACTTTCCAGTAAGGTCCAATCGCACTTAGAATAAAACCCAATAGCCTTACGATGCCTGCAAGACCCTGCATGATCTGGCCCGAGCCTCCAGCCTCACGTCCCTGGCTGCGTCTCTTCCCCCATCACTGTCATCCCTGAGCTCTAGCGCATGGGCCTTCAGCTACTCTGTGAGCCCACCGGGCAGACGCTCACCTTAAGATGCCTTCCGTTCCTTCTGCCTGAAATGCGCTTCCCCCAGGTATTTGCATGGCTGACAATCTCACTTCGTCCTCATCTCCATTCAGTGGTCACCTATGTAGAGAGGCAGCGGCGCTGAGTTACTTCAGTTGTGTCTGTGCAACCCTATGCACTGTAGTCTGAGGCTCCTCTGTCCCTGGGATTTTCCAGGCAAGAATACTGGAGTGGGTTGCCATTTCCAACTCCATAGGATCTTCCCAGGAGGGAAGGGAACCGAACCCATTTCTCTTATATCTAACTGCATCACCAGGAATGTTCTTTACCACTAGTGCCTTCTGGGAGTTTTCAGCAAATAATATATGTTAAATATACATATATAATTATTTATTTCCCTCTTCCTGTTTATTTTTCCACCTGTTTTATATCCATTATTTTATGACTTGCTTTGTAATCTACCTAAGAGCAAGAACTTTGTCTTATTTACTACTTTATTCCTAACACACAAAACAGTTCATAGTCTACATAGTATAAGTCGATAACCAACACTGAGTGAATGAATGATTAAATGAGTGGGTCTTAGATAAGGGTTAAAGACAGCTCTGTTTTTGAACACTCTAGAATGAGAGGTAACTCTCCCTTCCTCACTCCCAGCTTCTCCCATGCTCACTTGACCTGATAAAACTGTGTCCCTTGGACATCCAAAGGTTTGTTCTTCGAGTAGAGTCAGCTAAGTCTGTTTAAGCCAGATGGAGCCTGACTCCAGAGTCTAAGCCTTCATAAAGGAGTTGTGAAAATTCTGCTTGTGATGGTCACGCCCTGAGAAATGAGGAAAGGAGTACATGGGTTAGTCTGTTCACATAGGAAAGTGGGAGAAAGTGCAGTGGCAGAGAGGATTGGAAATGTTCTAAGAGGACTGAGTGTTCAGGGCATAGGCCTCCTGCTGGGTACAACCTGCTCACTCAGATGATATCCTGGGACCACAGATAACTCAGTGGATTTCTCCTTCTGAATACATACCTTATCCTTACTTAGCCCAGGAATGGTCTTGGTTCAGGAGGGCCCATGAGCAGCCCTTCCAGATACCTCTGTCTCCAGAGAGAACATGGTTGGCAGAAAGAAGAGCAATTAGGGAGAATGAGGCTGTTGGTGCCATGCTTTTCTCTTCTCTCCTTGTACCCAACAAACAAGTACCTTTCTCCTTTCTATTAATTTGTCATTGTTGTTGAGTTGTATCTGACACTCTACGTGAGCCCCATGGATTGCAGCACAACAGGTTCCTCTGTCCTCCACAATCTCCCAGAGTTTTCTCAAATTCATGTCCGTTAAATTGGTGATGCTATCTAACCATTTCATCTTTTGCTGCTTCATTTTGCCTTCCATCTTTCCCAGTGTCAGGGTCTTTTCCAATGAGTCAGCCTTTCGCATCAGGTGGCCAAAGTATTGGAGCCTCAGCTTCAGCATCAGTCTGTCCAGTGAATATTCAGGACTGATTTCCTTTAGGATTGATTGGCATGATCTCTTTGCTGTCCAAGGGACTCTCAAGAGTCTTCTCCAGCAATACAGTTAAAAGCATCACTTCTTTGGCATTCAGCCTTCTTTTTGGTCCAATTCTCACATCCGTACATGACTACTGGAAAAGAGCAAGAAGCTTTTAATCTCATGACTGCAGTCACCATCCACAGTGATTTTGGAGCCCAAGATCCACTTTCACTTTTTTCCCTTCTATTTGCCATGAAGTAATGGGACCCTATGCCATGATCTTCATTTTTTGAACGTTGAGTTTCAAGCCAGCTTTTTCACTATCCTCTTTCACCCTTATCAAGAGGCTCTTTAGTTCCTCTTTATTTTCTCCCATTAGAGTGGTATCATTTGCATATCTGAGGTTGTTGGTATTTCTCCCAGCAATCTTGATTCCAGCTTGTGATTCATCTAGACTGGCATTCCACAAGATGTACTCTGCATATAAGTTAAATAAGTGGTGTGACAATATACAGCTTTGTCGTACTCCTTTCCCAATTTGAAACCAGTCAGTTGTTCCATGTCTGGATCTAAGTATTGCTTCTTGACTTGCATATAGGTTTCTCAGGAGACAGAGAAGGTGGTCTGGTATTCCCTTCTCTTTAAGAATTTTCCACAGTTTGCTGTGACCCACGCAATCAAAGGCTTTTGCATAGTCAATGAAGTAGTAGATATTTTTCTGGAATTCCTTTGCTTTTTCTATGATCCAATGAATGTTGGCAATTTGATCTCTGGTTCCTCTGTCTTTCCTAAACCCCGTTTGAACATCTGGAAATTCTTGGTTCACATACTACTGAAGGATTTTGAGCATTACCTTGCTAGCATATGAAATGAGAGCAATTGTAAAGTACTTTGAACATTCTTTGTCATTGCCCTTCTTTGGGATTGGAATGAAAACTGACCCGAAAATGTCAGTCCTGTGGCCAGTCCTGTGGAAAACTGCTGAGTTTTCCAAATTTGCTGACATATTGAGCATAGCACTTTAACAGCATCATCTTTTAGGATTTGAAATAGCTCAGCTGGAATTCCATCACCTCCACTAGCTTTGTTGGTAGTAATGCTTCCTAAGTAATGGTTTGTTGGTAAGTAGTGCTTTCTAACTCCAGAATGTCTAACTCTAGATGAGTGACCATACCATTGTGGTTATCTAGGTCATAAGACCTTTCTCGTACAGTTCTTCTGCATGTCCTTGCCACCTCTTCTTAGTCTTGTCCACTTTTTTTAGGTCCTTTCTGTTTCTGTCCTTTACTGTTCCCATTTTTACATGAAATGTTCCCTTGATATCTCCAATTTTCTTGAAGAGATCTCTAGCCTTTCCCATTTTATTGTTTTCCTCTATTTCTTTGCATTGATTGTTTAAGAAGGCCTTCTTATCTCTTCTTGCTATTCTTTGAAACTGTTCATTTGTGTATATCTCTGCCTTTCTCTCTATTTCTATTAATACCCTCCTATTAAGAAAGATCCTTTCAATTGCCTCTTGTGGAGGAAGAATTGGAATTTCTTCTACTCTCAACTCTCCTGGCTCACTTGAGAACCATTCAGAAGAAAAGAGAGGCCCATTTACTCATATTTTCTTTGAGGAGGTGCTCTTTTCTGCTGAGAAACAAAATAAAAGGCAGCAGTTTAGCCCTGGAAAGCACTGGGATGCCTGAAACTCAGCTTTAATGGATATTAGCCAGAAACACTAAGCCAACAGGGTAGACAGGGTCTATTCAAGCAGACATGGTCATTTATTTGCTTAAAACAAAGAAAAATTCTTATCAAAGTGAAATTTAAAATGCACATATGATTATTTCATCATAAGAGCAATTACCAAAACTTGCAGACTACGCAACGTTAACTGAGCTATGCAGAGATCAGCAATCCCTGACTGCTTGCTGGTTGCCCTCAGAGCTTTTTGATACCATCTATCAAAATGTGATAACTCAACTGTTAGTAATAATTGAATGGCAACTTATAATAAATAGATAAACTGAGTTACAATGATCAGTGGGCCTTAATGGAATAATATGATTGTGGCCATTGGGAAAAAATCTACAGATAAGAACGAATTGCATGAGTGCACTGAGTTTTTAATCTTGCTAGTAGAAACAGTGGCTGCCTTTATTTTTCTGGACTCCAAAATCACTGCAGATGGTGATTGCAGCCATGAAATTAAAAGACTCTTATTCCTTGGAAGAAAAGTTATGATCAACCTAGACAGAATATTAAAAAGCAGAGACATTAGTTTGCCAGCAAAGGTCCGTCTAGTCAAGGCTATGGTTTTTCCAGTGGTCATGTATGGATGTGAGAGTTGGACTATAAAGAACGCTGCTGCTGCTGCTACTGCTGCTAAGTCACTTCAATCATGTCTGACTCTGTGCGACCGCATAGACGGCAGCTCACCAGGCTCCCCCGTCCCTGGGATTCTCCAGACAACAACACTGGAGTGGGTTGCCATTTCCTTCTCCAATGTATGAAAGTGAAAAGTCAAAGTGAAGTCGCTCAGTCATGTCCAACTCTTTGCAACCCCATGGACTGCAGCCAACCAGGCTCCTCCATCCATGGGATTTTTCAGGCAAGAGTACTGGAGTGGGGTGCTATTGCCTTCTCTGAAAGAAAGCTGAGTGTCAAAGAATTGATGCTTTTGAACTGTGGTGTTGGAGAAGAGATTCAACCAGTCCATCTTAAAGGAGATCAGTCCTGGGTGTTCTTAGGAAGGACTGATGTTGAAGATGAAACTCCAACACTTTGGCCACCTGATGCGAAGAGCTGACTCACTGGAAAAGTCCCTGATGCTGGGAGGAATTGGGGGCAGGAGGAGAAGGGGACGACCAAGGATGAGATGGCTGGATGGCATCACAGACTCGATGGACGTGAATCTGAGTGAACTCCAGGAGATGGTGATGAACAGGGAGGCCTGGCGTGCTGCGATTCATGGGGTTGCAAAGGGTCGGACACGACTGAGCGACTGAACTGAACTGATTCACAAACTTTGTTACTTTGGGCAGGTTACTTGAGGCTCAGTATCTTCACTGGTAAAGCAAGAGTAATTCCCACCTTATAGGACTACTGTAAGACTCTTGAGAGTCCCTTGGACTGCAAGGAGATCCAACCAGTCCATTCTGAAGGAGATCAGCCCTGGATTTCTTTGTAAGGAATGATGCTAAAGCTGAAACTCCTCATGTGAAGAGTTGACTCATTGGAAAAGACTCTGATGCTGGGAGGGATTGGGGGCAGGAGGAGAAGGGGATGACAGAGGATGAGATGGCTGGATGGCATCACTGACTCGATGGACGTGAGTCTGAGTGAACTCCGGGAGTTGGTGATGGACAGGGAGGCCTGGCGTGCTGCGGTTCATGGGCTCTCAAAGAGTTGGACAAGACTGAGTGACTGAACTGAACTGAACTGATGCAGAAACACCACAGTACAAAAACTTTGGTGAATGTAGCTTGTCTTATATAGATCTTCTATTTGGAATTTGTTTTAAGGGCACCTCTGCCAGCAAATCAGTGTGCCAGGATTTTACCAGAGAACACAAGGTTCAGTTCTATGCTACCAACACCCATCAAAGTCTATGTAGGGACTTCCCTGGTGGTCCAGTGGCTGACTCCAAACTCCCAATGCAGGGAGCCCCTTCGATTCCTGGTTGGAGAGCTAGATCCCACTTGCTCCAACTAAAAATCCCCAAAATGCCAATGAAAATTGAAAATTCCATGTCATGCAACTGAGACCCAGTGCAGCCAAATAAATAAATAAAAATGAATATTTTTTCCAGAAGTCTATTATAATAAGTGCAAAAAGTATTTTTCAACTACAAAATTAACTTAAAAATTAAATTCTAACGAAAAGAACTTAAATGTATGGATGATAACGTGAGGGACACACATTCATGAAATGTGCCTACTGTATTCCAGGCACTAAGTTGGGTCCTGGGGAAACAGATGAGCAAAAAGGAGTAGGCCTTGCCATCATGGGACCTGTAGTTTGGTGAGGAGGTAGATACAAATGGAATATCTGTGAAAAAATTATGACATTACACTTCTGATTAGTTCTATCAGTTCTAGAAAGGGACTTGACCTAGACTGGGAGATCAGTGAAAGTCTTCTTTTGGAAGTCACTGTTGGCCTGCAATATGAAAGATATGTTTACTTTGCAGAATTGGAGTTGATGATGAACAGAACACTCCAGGCAGAAGAAGGAGGCCCTGCAGAAGGAGTAAGTGCAGAATCTGTCCCTCATGTAGGTGCTCTTAACGCCACCTAAGGGTTGGATCAAAGCCACCTGAAAGCTATGTATTTGCTTGTTAGTGTTTGTTGGTAGCCGTAACTTCCCTGGAGGCCCAGAGTAAGGACAAAGACAGATCACTATCACTGTGAAAATTAATAAATGGAAATCTCACTAAAGTGGAGTCAATAGGCCAGGAAGGGGCGCTCTCACTGCAGTAGCACTCCATGTGGCTTTCACGAAGAGCTGTCAGTTACAGACCTCGATGAAAGAACCGACAGGAAACAACCATCAGTTACAGGCTCCAACAGGAAAAATAGATGGGGAACAATGGAACACTGACAGACTTTATTTTCTTGGGTTCCAAAATCACTGCAGATGGTGACTGCAGCCATGAAATTAAAAGACGCTTGCTCCTTGGAAGAAAAGTGATGACCAACCTAGACAGCATGTTAAAAAGCAGAGACATTGCTTTGCTGACAAAGCTCCATCTAGTCAAAGCTATGGTTTTTCCAGTAGTCATGTACGGATGTGAGAGTTGGACTATAAAGAAAGCTGAGCACAGAAGAACTGATGCTTTTGAACTGTGGTGTTGAAGACTCTTGAGAGTCCCTTGGACTGCAAGATCAAACCAGTCAATCCTGAAGGAAATCAGTCCTGAGTATTCATTGGAAGGACTGATGCTGAAGCTGAAACTCCAATACTTTGACTACCTGATGTGAAGAACTGACTCATTGGAAAAGACACTGATGCTGGGAAAGATTGAAGGCAGGAGGAGAAGGGAACGACAGAGGATGAGGTGGTTGGATGGCATCACCAACTCGATGGGCTTGAGTCAGACAAGCTCCAGGAGTTGGTGATGGATGGGGAAGAATGGCATGCTGCAGTCCATGGGGTGGCAAAGAGTCGGACATGACTGAGCGACTGAACTGAACAGGAAAAGATGCGCACTGCATCTCCTACAAGAAATTGACTACACCAGCAACTCAGTCAATGAGAAATCTTCGTCACCCTGAACTCTCACTTTTCTCCAATAGATTTTCATTGAAAACAACCCCTTCCAACTTCCTCCTTTTTCTCTATAAAGCAACATTGCTCTCATTTTGTTATTGGGTTTGCCTATGGCTTTTGCTAAAGCTTGTTTGTCCAAATTGCAATTCCCCAGCTATTCCTGAATAAACCCGTTTTTGCTGGTGAAGTGAAGTGAAGTGAAGTCGCTCAGTCGTGTCCGACTCTTTGCGACCCCATGGACTGTAGCCTACCTGCTCCTCCGTCCATGGGATTTTCCGGGCAAAGGTACTGGAGTGGGTTGCCATTTCCTTCTCCAGTTTGCTGGTGAAATACTATTTTATTTTTAAGGTCAACATCACTGATATTTATTGAGCACTTACTATAAGCCATCACTTTTTTGTTTGGTTTTTTGGTTGTGCTGAGTCTTCATTGCTGTGTACAGACTTTCTCTAGTTGCAGAGAGCAGGTACTATTCCTCGTTGCTGTGTGAGGGCTTCTCATTGCAGTGGCTTCTTTTGTTGCGGAACCCAGGTTTGAGGGCTTGGGCCTCAGTAGTTGTGGCACACAGGCTTAGTTGGCTGTGGCTCCATGGCATGTGGAATCTTTCTGGACCAGGGATCAAACCTGTGTTCCTTGCATTGGCAGGTGGATTCTCAACCGCTGGACTAGTAGGGAAGTCCCTGGAGCTGTAAATTTTGTTAGAGGTCATGAAGAAAAGTCTACAGTCCTCCTGTATCTTTCTCTTTTACTCTCGCACTACTTTAACACTGCTTCTGACACCAGATGTGTGGGTTTTCCACACATCAAGTGATTCCATGACATCACCCGGGTGATGTCAAGGAGTTTAAACCATCATCCTATGGTTTAAACTCAATTCTGACGTTATCTTGTCAGATCCCAAAAGTAAAGGGCCTCAATCTCATATGACTGGCTGCCCCCTTCAGATGCTAATCATAAGTCCTAGGTTGTTATTTGTACTTCTGACCAACCGGGTGTAAATCTGAGTTCCCAGGACTCCCTCCTTGGGTTCAAAAGCTTGCTAGAATGGCTCACAGAACACAGGGAAACACTTTTGTTTACTGGTTTATTATGAAATTTATTGTAAAGATTAAAATAAAGGATATGCATGAATAGCGAGATGAAAAGATATATAGAAAAAAAATAAAAAAAAAAAAAAAAGAAAAGATATACAGGGTCAGGTCTGTGGAGCTGGACTGTGCCACATTCCTGGTATGTAAATGTGTTCACTAACCCAGAAGCTCTCCAAACCCTCCACATTTGGGGGTTTTAAGGAAGCTTCATTGCATAGGCATGATTGATCTTAACTCAGTTTACAGTTCCCTTCCCAAAGAATGGAGGTGGGTGGGGTTGAAATTTCCAAGCATCTAATCATGGCTTGGTCTTTCTGATAACCAGCCCTCCACAGGAGACCCCCAAGAGTTGTCTCGTTAAAACAAAAACACTCCTGTTGCCCTCAAAATTCCAAGGGATTTAGGAGTTCTGTGTCAGGAACCAGAGACAAAGAGCAAATATTAGAGCAAAAGATGTTCCTAGTGCTTTCATCACTTGAGAAATTACAAAGGTTTTAGGAGTTCTGTACCAGGAACTGGGGGCAGAGAACAATATGCATTTTTTCTATTTCACAGAAGTTTATGAAGATTATCTAATGAAGCCAACAACAACCCTATGAAGTGAGCCCAATCATCCTCAATTTTAAGATGAAGAATCTAGGACAATGAAGTTGTCAAGGTGAAGGGCAGGTAAGAAACAGAATTTGAAGCCAATAGTCTTTACTTCAGAGAACCAAGTAGCTAATCTCACTGCTACCTATGACATGCAAATTCTTACGAGACTTCTGAACTCACAAGACACAAAGGCATCCTGGTGTCACAATACCGAGGAGTCAACTTTTATAAAGGATTTTATGTGGTATGAGCCTGCATGTGCTAAAAAAAAAAAGTTGAGTGCCTAACTTTTTCAATTGATATGGTCCTACATTTCAATTTATAGTTTATTACATGTGCTCTGGCTGTGAGTTGCTTCAAATATTTTTTATATAAGCTTGAACATAAATAAATCTAATAAGCCACATATTGTTGGTACAGAAACTCGTCTTTTACTTATGAGAGGTGGATGTGGTATAAAGAGATCAAGAGAAGGAGTCAGATCATTCTACAACATCTCTTACCAGAGTTTTTTCACTTATAAAACTGGGAGTAGCAACGTTATGTGCCAGCCTGGATGGGGGAGAATGGATATATGTCTATGTGTGGCTGAGTCCCTTTGCTGTTCACCTGAAACTACCACAACATTGTTAATTGGCTATACCCCAATACAAAATAAGTTTAAAGTCAGAAAAAAAAAAACAATTGGAAGTGGGGTACAATAGGCTAAGTTATCGTTCAATCCTTTCAGCGCCAAGATTCTGGGGTTCTATGGTGTCAGATTTATCAGTAGACCTTAATACTTTCCTACTTTATTTTTTTTTAAAAGAGGAGAGCAAGGAAAATTGTACCATATTTCAGAATGTAAAGTGGTAGGCAACAGCTGCATATTTAGATACTGAAAACAAAATACTCTTAGAGCTCAAGACAATACAAATGTACCGTGCTAGTTTATTAACTATAAACCACGTACTGAGCAAAGCACAGAATATAGCAATGTCAAAATATATTAAAATATTCATACTAGACATCAATATTTAATACATCTTGATCTTTGAACCCCTTTCAGGGTAACTTATACTATGACAAAACTTAGTTTAGCATGTTTCCAAAAAGCCTCTTGAAAGTGAAAGAGGAGAGTGAAAAAGTTGGCTTAAAGCTCAACATTCAGAAAACGAAGATCATGGCATCCGATCCCATCACTCCATGGGAAATAGATGGGGAAACAGTGGAAAGAGTGCCAGACTTTATTTTTTGGGGCTCCAAAATCACTGCAGATGGTGACTACAGCCATGAAATTAAAAGACAGTTACTCTTTGGAAGAAAAGTTATAACCAACCTGGATAGCATATTCAAAAGCAGAGACATTACTTTGCCGACTAAGGTCCATCTAGTCAAGGATATGGTTTTTCTAGTGGTCATGTATGGATGTGAGAGTGTTTGCAGGTGAGAATGTATTGTTAAGTATAATTTATAATATGCAGTGTGGACTTTTAGAAAATTCTTGATTTTTAAAAGTCTTTTGGAATTTTGAAATTGGTAGTGAATAGAGAAAATATACATGCTTTTTAAAAAATCTGTTGAAGTTCAAATTGATGCTTTTGAACTGTGGTGTTGGAGAAGACTCTTGAGAGTCCCTTGGACTGCAAGGAGATCCAACCCAGTCCATTCTGAAGGAGATCAGCCCTGGGATTTCTTTCTAGATAGTATATTCAAAAGCAGAGACATTAGTTTGCCGACTAAGGTCCGTCTAGTCAAGGCTATGGTTTTTCCTGTGGTCATGTATGGATGTGAGAGTTGGACTGTGAAGAAGGCTGAATGCCGAAGAATTGATGCTTTTGAACTGTGGTGTTGGAGAAGACTCTTGAGAGTCCCTTGGACTGCAAGGAGATCCAACCCAGTCCATTCTGAAGGAGATCAGCCCTGGGATTTCTTTGGAAGGAATGATGCTAAAGCTGAAACTCCAGTACTTTGGCCACCTCATGCGAAGAGCTGACTCATTGGAAAAGACTCTGATGCTGGGAGGGGTTGGGGGCAGGAGGAGAAGGGGACGACCGAGGATGAGATGGCTGGACGGCATCACGGACTCCATGGACGTGAGTCTGAGTGAACTCCGGGAGATGGTGATGAACAGGGAGGCCTGGTGTGCTGCGGTTCATGGGGTCGCAAAGATTCGGACACGACTGAGCCACTGAACTGAACTGAATTCTCCTTTACTTACTAGAATTTTTGAGGATTTCAGTAGGATATTTATCTATTCATTTAGTTTTGCTGCAAATAATATGCCCCTTGGTGTTTTGCAAATGCAGTCTGCTTTGTTTAATTGTTCAGACTGTTATTTTGAGACAGTGTTGATCTGTCCCCTAGGTCCTACCCTAACCACAGAAACAAAAGCATTTTTGATGTTTGAGATGGAAAAAGCTTTGGAGACTCTTAATTTACTGATTTTAGTTATTTCTAAAGTTATTTTTTTGCTTTTAACAAGCCTAAATGCTTTGGGCATTTACTTACTGTGTACCAGGCACTGTTCTAAGCACTTTACCTGGACAGACTCATTCAGTCCTCACAGCAACCCTTTGACGTAGATGTAGTCATGAGCCCATTTTACCAGTGAGGAAACAGGCACGAAGAGATTAAGTGACTCAGCCAAAGTCACACATCCAGTAAGGAGCGGACCCGGGATTCCCTTCTCTGGAGCCTGACCGTGGCTCAGAGAACCTCTGTGTTCGGAGGTGTGCTGGCCATAGTGCTGCCGACCTTCACGCACGACTCTAGGCCTCTCACTCCTACCCTTCTCGCCAAACTGGAGGGTCATCTAGGTCTGATGAGATAGTTTCTTAACTTTCTGACCTTCTCTTAAAGTTTCCTTGCAAAAGTTCTACTTTTGTCCTCTTTTCTCTTCCTGATTTCTGATTTGTACTTTCTCTCCCACCTCTCTCATCCCTGTCTACCTTTTTAAACTGTCTGTTACAGATCTGATGTTAGGGTACTCTACCCTGTGAATGGAATTTTATTTCATGAAAAGTCTTAAAGGTAAAATGTCTGTGTTAAAAAAACTTGATACAAGGGGTACTAACTTAAGAGAGGGATTGTTTTCCCTATAATCTTTCTAACTCAGACTTAACACTAAGAGAGTGCTTTATCCTCAAAATACTTAATTTTTAAATAAATTAAAATGAGTTTTTATCATTACAAAAATAACATAAGATTGTGCAAATTCAGGCAATGCATAAAAGTATAAAGAATCACCCCATATGCCTACCCCCTGCTGATGAAGTCACCAGAAGTACTAATGATGACTAACCCAGCAGCTTCCCTTAGACATGTACTTCAGTGATAGGGAAACTAAGTCCATACTTTTGAATAGCTTCAGAAGTCAGAATTCTCCCTATGGAAAAAAGATGGAAATACTTGAGATGCATGTATCCATTCTTCTTTCTACACCTTGGCAGACATCACTACTGATCATGTTGTTTTATCACTGAACTGCTAGGCAGCCACTAACAAGCCTTGGAGATGGCATTCAAGATGAAATCTCTTTACCATCCATGCTTTATGCTGACACTGAGCCATTTATCTACTTTGAGGAATTTTATTGCATTTTCTGGTGATACCCAAGAGTTCAGGGAAAGCATTTCCAGGTGTACAGTGTGGTGCCTTGTATTTTCTTTTCTTTCTTTTTTTTCCCCCATAAGAACAGAGTCTTTAAAGATCTTTTTTATATAGCAAGATTCGTCACCTAGATTTACATCTTTCTTTGCCTTTTGATAACATTGGAAACCAACAATTAACAAGACATCTTTGTATGATAAAGGACTGCTTCACACTCAGCAGTGACTGATCCAGTGCTTGCAGCTGTGTACCTCTATTATATGTGGTTTTGATCTGTATAGCAGGGGGAGGCAGGGCCCTGCCCTGGAAGCTGCCACTCAAGTCTTGTGTATGTATAGAGTTCTACAATGGAGATTGCCCATTGCAATGAAACTGAATCCCTTTCTAAGGTGGCAGCTGGTGTGACTACTCCTTTGTTACATGCCTAGTCAACTCTTTCTCACACTCACAAAGAACTGATTGCTTTTTCTCTTGTGAGTGTATCACCCCAAATAAGTGTTTGCAGGTTGGAGAAGACTGAGTCATTTCTTTATCCCACTCCCCATATCTAATCCCAGAGTAAGTCCTGTTAAACCGTCCTGCAAAATTTACCCTGCTT
Source organism: Cephalophus harveyi (assembly GCA_006410635.1). Taxonomy (NCBI): domain Eukaryota; kingdom Metazoa; phylum Chordata; class Mammalia; order Artiodactyla; family Bovidae; genus Cephalophus; species Cephalophus harveyi. Next base: position 24,475 of record SJYT01037049.1, on the reverse strand, counting down.
TTGAGCTTTTCTTACCTTGTGGCTCAGCTGGTAAAGAATCTGCCTGCAATATGGGAGACCTGGGTTCTATCCCTGGGTTAGGAAGATCCCCCAAAGAAGGGAAAGGCTACCCACTTCAGTATTCTGGCCTGGAAAATTCCCTGGACTGTATAGTTCATGGGGTTGCAAAGAGTTGGACACAACTGAGCGACTTTCACTTTCACTTTACCAGCCTTAGGCTGCCCCGTTCCATTGGCTCTTGCCTCCTCTACTCACTTGCTGTATAAAAGTAAATTCCTTAATCTTTCTTCCTTGTTCATCTGTTAATAAAGTACCAACCTCACAGGGTTCTACGAGGATTAGATGAGTTAAGACAAGTACTAAAAAAGTGGCTGGCATATAAAGTTACCATTTCTGTGCTCCTAGTTCAAATTACTATCATTTCTTGCCTGTACTGGTAGCCTCCTAACTCCTCCCGCCACTCTTTTGCTCTCTGCACCAGCCATACCAGCCTTGAATATTCCAACTCGTCTTGTATGTTAGAGCTTTTGGCCACGTGATTCTTTCTCTCTTCTCAGAATTACCTTCCTTAAATGTTTGCATAGTTTGCTCCCTCACTTTATTCACATTTCTGCTAAAATGTAACCTTTCAAAGTGGGCTTCCTTGGCTGTTGAAACAAAAATAACCCATACCTTTCCCTGTTTTTTATTTTTCTTCCTGGCATTTGTCACTACCTGGCATTACACTGTAAATGTACTTATTTGTTTTGTGTGTGTGTGGTTTTTTTTTTTTTTTTTGTATTGGAATAAAGGCCTCAGGAGAGTAGGCCTTTTGCCTGTTTGAACCATGGCTGTATCACCTGTGCCCAGATTCCCAGGGCAGACTCTCAGAATATATTACTGACATGACTTTTCATGCTCTCACAAAAATATGTATCAAGCACAGATCCTAGGGTATCCCTGTTAGAAGGGACCTCAGGGATCAAGAAGACTAATATTCTTGTACAGGTAAGCAAACTGAGATCCAAAGGGGTGAGATGTTTTTGAGTTCATAAAATGGCTTGGGGTGAGTTTGGAGTAGGATAAAGATCTCCTGATGTATTGGGAAGGACACTGAGAATCCCAAGTCCTCTCTCTGTGTAAACTGTGCTGATTCTATGATCACCAGTTTGGGGTTTTGGCTTATTCAGTGAACCTTTTGACTTTCAGTCATCAGTAAGGACTTTTTGGAGGATTGGCTAGTTCAGTTCCTTAAGAGCCTGCTCTTTTGGCACACATTTTCTGCTCATAGGTAAACTCCTGATCAGATGAATTCAATCCACACATTGTACCTCCCTTTCTCTATTTTTTTGCTGAATGACTGTATTCCCACCTTTCCATCACTGGCAGCTGATGAGGCACAGCCCTTGAAGCCTGCCCTCACCTTCAGACAGCTGGAACTCTGGCCCTGAATGTGGTGTTTCTGGCCAACTTAACCCAAATTTTCATGTGGGATTCAGGCAGCCCCCTAAGTATGCCCAGCACACTTAGATGCTGGTAGAGGCAAAAGTCCCAGGAAACCTCATCGCAGCCTTCGATCAGCTGCCCTCAGAACAACACCAGATATTTTTCCATGGTTAAGATGAGCATGTCATGGTATTCTTTGAACAAATTTTGTGGTTGCAGGTCCAGCACCATGGATGACATCACATTGTAGTCTTTCCCCTTTCGATACTTGCAGCTCCCTCTTCCAACAGTAAGAAAGTTCAGTTCAGGCAACCCCATGAATCACAGCATGCCAGGCCTCCCTGTCCATCACCAACTCCCAGAGTTCACTCAAACTCATGTCCATCGAGTCAGTGATGCCATCCAGCCATCTCATCCTCTGTCGTCCTCTTCTCCTCCTGCCCCCAATCCCTCCCAGCATCAAAGTCTTTTCCAATGAGTCAACTCTTCACATGAGGTGGTCAGAGTACTGGAGTTTCAGCTTTAGCATCATTCCTTCCAAAGAAATCCCAGGGCTGATCTCCTTCAGAATGGACTGGTTGGATCTCCTTGCAGTCCAAGGGACTCTCAAGAGTCTTTTCCAACACCACAGTTCAAAAGCATCAATTCTTCGGCGCTCAGCCTTCTTCACAGTCCAACTCTCACATCCATAATGACCACTGGAAAAACCATAGCCTTGACTAGACAGACCTTTGTTTGCAAAGTAATGTCTCTGCTTTTTAATATGCTGTCTAGGCTCCCTTAATTTTTGACATAATTTTAGACATACAGAAAAAGTGGCACAGATAGAACTGAGAGTTTCTATATACTTCTTATCCAGTTTCCCCTAACATTGTTGTCTTGAATAGCAATGGTATGTTTGTGAGAAGTGAAAAATTAACTGTAGTAATCAGACTCCAGACTTCATATTTTACTACTTTTTCCATTGATGCCCTTTTTCTGTTCTAATATCCAATCTAGGATACTGCCTGGCATTTAGCCCTCAGGAAAATTTTAAAGATACCATTCAAATAGTCCTGGATCTGCAGCATGAATGTGAGGTATTAAAGCCCCCTTTGATGTAAAATTCCAACCTATGGCCTTTCTAAATGAAACTGAATTTTTGTCTCAGTTTGAAGGAGAGAGGTTTAGAGACATCAAGACATACTACTAGGAAAAGTCATTGTGAAGTAGTCATTTTCTTTCCCACAAGTAATAAAATTTCAGGATGACAATAGTTCTTTACAAGAATATGAACAACGTGGATGGTGATTTTATTATCACTGAGTAGGGTAGGGTGAGATGGACCAGGAGGACTTAACTCCCAGTAGATGGTAGTTTAATCTTCTTCCTGAAAGAAGACAGGCTGGGTATTGAAAACTTTTAAGTGTATTATTGTAATTGATTGACAGGGAAGCCTGCCATGCTCAGTCCATGGGGTCACAAAGTTGGACATGACTGAGTGACTGAACTGAATTGTACAAAACTTGGTGCAGTCATTGTTCTCTTCATTTTGGAGTTGAGAAGAAAATGTAGTCATGAAATATTTTTAAAAGTTTTCAATGTTACATAGCAGTCAGCATCAAGGAGAAGAAGCATCAAACCTAACTTCCTGATTCCAAAGCTGTGCCCTGCAGCTGTGTCCCATGGCCACTGCCCACCATGGGATCAGTCTGAATAGATGTGTGTATGTGGAAGTACTTGTAACTTTCAAAGTGGAATAAAAAATGAGGATTACAACCACTGCAATTTTTAATAATGTCCTAATTTGTTCTGTAGTCTTTTTTGATTCCTGCATGGGTGAATTTATATACAGGTAAACCATATTTAGGTACCACGTTTTGAAGGTAATTTGAGCATATGCTTCATCCTAAAACATAAACTTTACTGTTTTATGTGTTAGCAGAGTAGAAAGTCTTTATTTTTACCTATTGTGGATTTCTAGAAACTTATGTAACTGCTCAAAATTGGACAGCAGACTTAATATTATAAGAGGATTTCTGCTCACAGAATGCCAGAAATATACTACAGAATCCCTAATTGCATTTTGACTTTTAGACATTGTGTTAGAGACTGTTAAAATAATTTTGCTTAATATCTTTAATTTTTGTGTGTTTGTGTGTGTGTAGAAAGAGACTTGACCTCTCTGGTTCCAGTTTACTTACCAGAGTACACAGCTAATGGTACAGTTTACTGAGCCTCTGGTTGAGGATAAAGATGCTTGCTTCTAACACATCTAGAAATAAACATTTTATCTAACTTGTATACTGCCTATTACCTTCAGAAAGATACTTGACCTCTTTGGCCCAATGTACTCATCATTAAAATGGAATCTAGTAATCACACCTACCTGATGGGGCTGCTCTGATGATGCTTGTCAAGCATATTGTCAAGCTTGTTGAACAGCACTTGGCACATATTAATAAATAGTAAGTGCTACATAAACTTTGTTAAATAAATAAGGCTAGAGCTTCATTACAGCAGCAAAGTAATGATAATAAACCTTCATTGATTTCTTTCTATATTGCCATGCTTTACCTCAGTACAGTGGAGGAAAGTAATTTGTCTTAGTTAAACGAATAGTAAGAGGCAGGGTCATATCACAGCCCTGAATCTGAAGCCTACTTTCCTTCCCGCTAAGCCTTCCACTCACCTAAGAAGATGAAGAGTTTAACCTTCCTCCAACTTCCCTCCTCCCTGTTGTGCCCTTTTTCTTCTCTCTCATCTCAGAGGTATTGAATCCCCTCTCTCTCTTCCCGTGTTCACCTTGTAGATGATACCCTCCTCTGACACTCTGCCTTTTCCAACTCTTTTTCTATCTCTAGTCTTTCTTTTCACCTGTGACTTTGCCTCTTCTTCCACATTTAGTCTGCATCCTCAGCTTTGATGTCAGCCTGGCATAAGAGTCACATTCTAATCTCAGGTCTGCCCCAATTGTGTTCATTTAGACACAGGTCCAAAGGTTCTTAAGTCCTCCACATAGACAGCAAAAGACAACTCTGAGTTTCCAATTCATTTATCATGTAGAACAATTGAAGGCATTGTCTAGACCTCTGAGCTTGGCCTGAAGGTGGAGCCTCAGCATCCATAACCAGGCAGTTAGCTTTGTTAGTAGGTGTTCTCTCCCTAAGAGTTCTCTTTTCCCCAGCTGGTTTAAATTACAACCAGCTTATCATTGAAATATTTTTCTTCTTCCACGTTTTGAGGGCACAAAGTAGCATGACTTAATGCTTTAGAGTGTACACAAAAATGTTATTAGATTTTAGAAGACTCACTATTCAAAAGTGTGTTTTTTCTTGTTCACAGTAGCATTACCTGAAAGCATTTGTCAGCTGAATCTTTTTTTGCATTAAAGATCATGGCATCTGGTCCCATTACTTCATGGGAAATAAATGGGGAAACAGTG
>SJYT01037049.1:0-19621 GCA_006410635.1 Cephalophus harveyi | reverse complement strand
AGAGGAACTAAAAAGCCTCTTGATGAAAGTAAAAGAGAGTGAAAAGGTTGGCTTAAGGCTCAACATTCAGAAAACGAAGATCATGGCATCTGGTCCCATCACTTCATGGGAAATAGATGGGGAAACAGTGGAAACAGTGTCAGACTTTGTTTTTTGGGGTTCCAAAATCACTGCAGATGGTGACTGCAGCCATGAAATTAAAAGACGCTTACTCCTTGGAAGGAAATTTATGACCAACCTAGATAGCATATTCAAAAGCAGAGACATTACTTTGCCAACAAAGGTCCGTCTAGTCAAGGCTATGGTTTTTCCAGTAGTCATGTATGGATGTGAGAGTTGGACTGTGAAGAAAGCTGAGCGGCAAAGAATTGATGCTTTTAAACTGTAGTGTTGGAGAAGACTCTTGAGAGTCCCTTGAACTGCAAGGAGATCCAACCAGTCCATTCTGAAGGAGATCAGCCCTGAGATTTCTTTGGAGGGAATGATGCTAAAGCTGAAACTCCAGTACTTTGGCCACCTCATGCAAAGAGTTGACTCTGGAAAAGCCTCTTGGAAAAAACTCTGATGCTGGGAGGGATTGGGGGCAGGAGGAGAAGAGGACAACAGAGGATGAGATGGTTGGATGGCATCACGGACTCGATGGACGTGAATCTGAGTGAACTCTGGGAGTTGGTGATGGACGGGGAGGCCTGGCATGCTGGGATTCATGGGGTCACAAAGAGTTGGACACGACTGAGTGACTGAACTGAACTGAAAGAGGAACTGGGACCTAGTCTCTGAAAAATTAACTCAAAGGAGCTGTTGAAACATAACCAGATATGAATACTTAAAATCAGTTGTTTGGATTTAGATCAATTGAATCCCTGAAATGTCTGAGGCTATCTCCACATCCCCAACACTTGTATTTTCTTTCAAAAATGTATTCTTATTATAACCATCCTAGTGGGTGTGATGTCTACATTATTCTTTAGGTTAAAAAGCCATCTTTCAAAATAAGATGTAGTGGTTTATCTTACCAGAGGCGATGTGTTACCAAGATCGAATTTGTGGATTCTGCTCCCTAACCAACTTTCAGTTATAAAAAGGGAACAACAATTCCACCCCTCGGATTCATTAAAGGTAGCTCCCCAGAGCTTTGAAGTAGTTTCCTTAGCAGTATTCCTTAGGAGGGTAGAGATGGCTTTGCCTAGAGTTCCTAATTGTAGCTTCCCTTTGACAGAGGCAGGTGAGTAGCCTCATTGTCTGGGAAAAGGGGATAACCGTCTGACTCTGGGCTTCAAAGAAAGAGTGTGATGATCTTAGAGCGGGAAAGGAGAAAACTGTTTTGAGCTTGTGAAGTGATGGACACTGGAGCTAGACCTGACTTCATGCTTCTGGGGCTCACTGGGGCCTGGAAGGCTGACTGGGGTGAAGGGAAGGGAGCGCAGCCATTCAGGGCTATACTATCACCAGCCCTCTGCTCCTGTTACCCTTGGCTCTTTGCAATCTTCTCCAAACTATGGGACTAATGTGATGAAGATATTAAGTCAAATAGAACCTGACTTTTTTAAACCTTGGAGAGGCTTCTTTCTAGCTGGCATAACTAGGGGAAGCAGTGAAAGAAACGGCATGGCATAGTTCTTTACTTCACCTATCAAAACCCAGTTAATCCCAGTGAACCTTTATTAGAAACTTCAAGTAACAGATCAATGATCAATAGTTCCCTGGGAACAATTCTCCCACTTTTCTCTACATCATTGCTTTTTGATGTACCATTACTGCCATGGTATGGACTTTTTGAAAAGAATAGACCAGTGCTTTTTTTTTTAACGCCCTACCTTCTGGATTTATCTTTTTTTCATAGTGCTGTTTAACCTATTCTTGTATCCCCTGGGTTTCCTGTAAAGTAGAGACTAGAACTAAAGGCTTGATTAACTTCGAGTTAGACATTTTGGGCAAGAATTGGTCATAGGTGATGCAATGTATTTCATTTTGTGACTCACAAAGAGCCACATTACCGCATATTGTCTCACTCCTGGTGATGCTTTAGGCATTTGGTTAAGACGGTGGCCACTAGATGTCACCATTGTAAAGTATGGTTTGTGTTTGCAATTACAAAGGGCTGTGTACGTTAGTCCCTCAGTCGTGTCCGACTCCTTGCGACCCCTTGGACTGTAGTTCACCAGGCTCCTCCATGGAATTCCTCCGTGGAATTCTCCAGGCAAGAATACTGGAGTGGGTAGCCATTCTCTTCTTCAGGGGATTGAACCTGGGTCTCCAGCACTGCAAGCAGATTCTTTACGGTCTGAGCCGCCAGGGAAGCCTATAAAGTGGAGTTGCTTGAAAAATATACTCACTGACAAACACTCTTACTTAGGGCTTTAAAACACCCCCATACTTTAATGGACTTGGGGCTCACTTTGTCATCTTGATGCGGTGCTCTGTAAATCATCTTTAAATGGCAAAAACATGTAGACAAGAGGTACAGCATGATGTTAGATATCTCACTTGTGGATTTCTTATATTCATATATTCAATCCATCACAATCATCATTCCTTTTGGTGCTCTTAAGCAACTGTTAAAAAAAGTTTATTGGGATCTAAAAAATAATACAATAAATCTATATATAAAATAGAAACAGACTCACAGACATAGAAAATAAACTTACGATTACCAAAGGAAAGCAAGAGGGATAAATTAGGAGTATGGGATTAACAAATACAAACTGCTATTGGAGAAGGCGATGGCACCCCACTCCAGTACTCTTGCCTGGAAAATCCCATGGACAGTGGAGCCTGGTAGGCTGCAGTCCATGGGGTCGCTAAGAGTCCGACACGACTGAGCGACTTCACTTTCTCTTTTCACCTTCACACATTGGAGAAGGAAATGGCAATCCACTCCAGCGTTCTTGCCTGGAGAATCCCAGGGATGGGGGTGCCTGGTGGGCTGCCGTCTAGAGTCGGACACGACTGAAGGGACTTAGCAGCAGCAGCAGCAGCATACATAAAATACATAAGAAACAAGGATTTACTATACAGGACAAAAATTTATATATAATATCTTATAGTAATCTATAAAGGAAGACTATCTGAAAAAATATATATATAACTGAATCACTGTGTTTTACACCTTAAATTAATACAGTAATGTAAACCAACTAAACTTCAATAAAATTTTTTTTAAAAGCTTGTTATATTAGTGACAATAACACTTTGTGACATGGTAGTAAATTGTTTGCTCAGTTTGTCATTTATCCTTTGATTTTCCACATAGTACTTTTTGCATGCAAAAATTTTCTGGTTATTGTGTAGTCAATTTTATCAATATATTCTTTCATGGCTATATTTTGAATAATTAGGAAAGTTTTCCTTATTGCCGAGTGTAAAGAAATCCACCCAGATTTTCTTCTATTTTTTTCCTTTACATACAGCTCTCTAATTTAGCTGATGTTTATATTAGTGTTATCTTTTTCTAATTAGTTATGACAACACCACTTATTAAAAGTCTACCCTGGAGGTATAGGGGAAGGGAGAATTGGATGAAGGTGGTAAAAAGTACAAGCTTCCAATTAAATAAGATAAATATGTACTAGGAATATAATGTACCACATTATTAATATAATTAACACTGCTGTATGTTATAAATGAAAGTTGTTAGAAGAGTAACTTCTAAGTGTTCTCATCATATGGCAGCAATCCTTTTTTCTTTGGTTTAATTTTACATCCATATGAGATGATTGGTATTCACTAAACTCACTGTGGTCATCATTTCATGGTGTCAATTGTTATGCTATATACCTTACACTTACACAGTGGTGTGTGTCAACTATGCCGTCTTAATTTGTGTGAAATTTCCACGTCACTTGGTTCATATAACTGGATTTTTTCATGTTTTGTTTTTCCATTAGACTTCCTATCTAGTCATTCATATGTTCTTTGGCTGATACTTGATTAATTCAACTGAATGGACTGAATCCCTTTAAACAATTTCACTTATAAACAGAAAGGGCATATCCCATGATAAGCAGGAAATTTTAGGTTGGTTTTAGCTTACAGGCATTTGGATAGGCAGGGTTTCAACACCTCCCTCTGAAACCCTGATTATTTGAGGGTGATCATCTCAAAGCATGAGTTATATAGGGCATGGTTAGCACCAGGAAGTTTCACTTAAACTCTTAATTCTCAAAGTACTTGTTTGAACAAGGATGCAGTTTTTCAAGGTTTCTCATTTAATACCAGTGTGATTTAACACCTATAGTCTAAAAAGCTCTTTTAAAAGATTAAATCAAAGTTTTAGTTTTATATTCTCTATATCCACAGAATTAATGAAGAATTTCCTGGTAGTCTAAAAAATGACCAAAGGTATTTGTACCCTCCAAATAGTGAATAAATGTTCTCTTCACAGTCTTCTCGATATATTTATGTACTGCTGCTGCTGCTAAGTTGCTTCAGTCGTGTCCGACTCTGTGCGACCCCATAGACAGCAGCCCACCAGCGGCTATTCCTAAACTGATTAATAGAGGAATGAATTAAATTGCCTGTCTGTGTCAGTTAGGAGTTAGTGGGATAGGAAGGGTCTGATTGTTAGGAGCAATAGAAATATCTGGGGCCAGATATACCAGGGTGCATGTTTCTGTCCAATTAGTGGGAAGACATAAATAAGTAGTGGTTCCACACGAGAAAAATATTCCAGGAGTGAGAAGACACCAGCTGAAATCGATAGCAAATAGGAGCCTTTCTGGGAACTTGTTAGTAGTCTCTGAAACTGACTGTGTGGATGACAACGAACTGTGGAAAATTCTGAAAGAGATGGGAATACCAGACCACCTGACCTGACTCTTGAGAAATTTGTATGCAGGCCAGGAAGCAACAGCTAGAACTGGACATAGAATAACAGACTGGTTCCAAATAGGAAAAGGAGTACGTCAAGGCTGTATATTGTCACCCTGCTTATTTAACTTATATGCAGAGTACATCATGAGAAACGCTGGACTGGAAGAAGCACAAGCTGGAATCAAGATTGCTGGGAGAAATATTAATAACCTCAGATATGCAGATGACACCACCCTTATGGCAGAAAGTGAAGAGGAGCTAAAGAGCCTCTTGATGAAAGTGAAAGAGGAAAGTGAAAAAGTTGGCTTAAAGCTCAACATTCAGAAAACGAAGATCATGGCATCTGATCCCATCACTTCATGGCAAATAGATGGGGAAAGAGTGGAAACAGTGGCAGACTTTACTTTTCTGGGCTCCAAAATCACTGCAGATGGTGACTGCAGCCATGAAATTAAAAGATGCTTACTCTTTGGAAGGAAAGTTATGACCAACCTAGACAGCTAAAGCAGAGACATTACTTTGTCAGCAAAGATCCGTCTAGTCAAGGCTATGGTTTTTCCAGTAGTCATATATGGATGTGAGAGTTGGACTGTAAAGAAAGAAGAGAAGAAGACTTTGCTGTGTTAGAGAAGACTCTTGAGAGCCCCCTGGACTGCAAGGAGATCCAACCAGTCCATCCTAAAGGAGATCAGTCCTGGGTGTTCATTGGAAGGACTGATGTTGAAACTGAAACTCCAATACTTTGGCCACCTGATGTGAAGAGCTGACTCATTTGAAAAGACCCCGATGCTGGAAAAGATTGAAGGAAGGAGGAGAAGGAGACGACAGAGGATAAGATGGTTAGACGGCATCACTGACTCAATAGACATAAGTTTGGGTAAACTCCGGGAGTTGGTGATGGACAGGGAGGCCTGGCATGCTGCGGTTCATGGGGTCGCAAAGAGTTGGACATGACTGAGTGACTGAACTGAACTGAACAGGGAACTAGATCCTGCAAGGTGGAACTAAGACCCAGGGCAGCCAAATACATCTTTTTTTTAAAGGTGCTCACATTAAAAAAAAAAAAAGAGTGGGAAATTCTGTGGTGGTCCTGTCGTTAAAACTGTGCTTTCACTGCCAAGGACTGAGGTACCGTCATTGGTTGGAGAAATAAGATCCCTCAAGCTGTGGGGTGTGGCCAAAAACAAACAAACAAAAAGACAGCTAATGGAGATCTTGAAAAGTTAGTGAGGATATTTGGTTTGACCATACACTAATGTCTGGCAGTTAAGTTTCACCTGTTCACTTCTGGGGCAGGGTTTACATGTACTGAGCTTGGAGTCTGGGGTAGGAGACTTGAAGCCACTTTATAGTGAGTCTGTTCTTCCATGGGTGTAAATTGAACTTCAGTCATTCAATAACTTACACAAGTTTCCTTCAGCTCAGGGAAAGTCATCTTGGAGTGACTGCACCAGACCTTAAGTTATACTATGGAATTTATGCTAGTAATAATCTACTTTTTCCCTTAACCCTCCTGGTTGGCTTCAAACTCCTATTTCCTACCATTACCCCAATCTTAGAACTTTTCAAACAAGATGAGTGAAACACAGGCCTGAGTCTGGACCATGATGGAAACAGAGAGAGTCTCTTTCTTTATTACCAAATTCAATTCTGTGAACCAAAATACTGGGTCCTTGTTTCTTCTACTCTCACCAAACCAGAAGAGTTTCCTGACAAACCCCAAACTCCAAAGGCTTCAGACCTGGATTTGGAGGAAATTACTACCTATGGGGACTAGGACCATGAAGACAACTCATATGAAACTTTCACATGGAAGGGATGGGGAAAATCATGATTTGACAAGGTAGGTCCCTGGGTTCTTCCCATTGGAAACCGGGGAGGGAGAACACCTCCTAGGAAAGGAGAAAAATGTCATCTCTACTTGCTATGGACTCTTTTCCACAGGCCCCACCTACAGCACTGAGCAAGCCAGAGGTCCAAGCCGTCAGAAAATGGAATTCTCTACACAAGAAGAAAGTCTATAGAATCACACGATGAAGCTACTTGAGAGCAAGTAGGGATCTAGACTTTAGCCAGACCAGCCTGAGGGTTGGTATCTGAGAAAACACAGCGGTAGGAGGTAAGCACAGTGTGAACTGGCAAACAATGGTCCTTATGTTGCAGGGACTACTCATCTTGCCAGAGCTCTTAATTTCTAAGTCACTTAAAACTAAGTGGGTTTCTCCCTGAGTACTCCTGATGAGACATTTTGATAAGTGGTTGAAACTGGACATTTTGTTAGCTGGTGGCTCAGACAGTAAAGCGTCTGTCTACAATGCGGGAGACCCAGGTTCAATCCCTGGGTCGGGAAGATCCCCTGGAGAAAGAAATGGCGATCCACTCCAGTACTATTGCCTGGAAAATCCCATGGACAGAGGAGCCTGGTAGGCTACAGTCCATGGGGTCGCAAAGACATGACTGAGCAACATCACTTTCACTTTCACTTTAAATAAGTGGAGTTTCCTAAAACTAGATTTCCTTAGTTATGACAGAGCGCTCCATGTGTAACGTCTACCTAAGCCTGTTCTACTTTGCTCCCCTTGGACTTAGCAGCAAAAAGAACCCATGAAAACATGGGCTCATGCTGCCTGTCATGTAATAAGTCTTTCTGTCTTTGACACAGGGCTTTCGTGTCTGCTTGCCTGGTATCCAAAAAACAGTGGTCTGCAGACTAACTTGTCAGCTTGCAAGCAGGGTAAAATTGGAGATCCTCTACAGTTAAGTTTTTGGTGAGATGAGATGGGTGATTCTGAGACCAACTGGACTCGAGCTGCTGACCTAAATCTATTTTTTATGTCAAAAGTTGATCTGCTCATCCCATGGCCAGCAAGGATACATCCTGAGGGATGTTTCCCCTCCATCTGCTAGCAGATCAACTCTCAGCCCTTCAATCCCCTCTGAGGCCATAGGGGCTGTTCATCACTGACCCTACTTCACATATTACTTCTCAGCTTACTCTGACCACACTGAAAGGGAGGCCCCGAGGATCCCCATGTTAATTCTTCAGTTTTATAAAAGGCCCTTGTCTCTCACCTGATTCTCCCAGATGGAAGGTCTGGATGTGAGTAGGAGATGACTTCATGAAAAGTAAAATCATAGCTACTGGAATAAGACACAAGATTTTGTGGAGGTGAAGGAAGAGCAGCAAAGTGGAAACTAGCAGAACCCTATAGCCCCTGCTTCCCGCACCAAGTACAAAACCAAGCAATTAATGGTTAGGACAGTAGAGTCTCAGACTCAGTGTCTGATGCGTATTCCTGAATTGTTTTATAAATACTATAACTGCCACCAGAGGGAAAAAACTAAATACCTGATGTCTAAACTGTAGCCATGACATAAGGTGCTCTAACTTGTGCTAGCCATAGATTTCAGTTCAGTTCAGTTATAAAGCAGAAGTAGATGTTTTTCTGGAACTCTCTTGCTTTTTCCATGATCCAGCGGATGTTGGCAATTTGATCTCTGGTTCCTCTGCCTTTTCTAAAGCCAGCTTGAACATCAGGGAGTTCACGGTTCACGTATTGCTGAAGCCTGGCTTGGAGGATTTTGAGCATTACTTTACTAGCATGTGAGATGAGTGCAATTGTGCGGTAATTGGAGCATTCTTTTGCATTGCCTTTCTTTGGAATTGGAATGAAAACTGACCTTTTCCAGTCCTGTGGCCACTGCTGAGTTTTCCAAATTTGCCATAGATTTCTGTACTGCTCAATTCCAAGAATTGAAATGGGGTTAACATTATTGTTCATAATCATTGGTATTTTTGTGGGCATCAAAATATCTGTAGCTTATTCTGCCCATATAAGTAAATGGGCAATTAAAATAGTCAGCAAAGAGATGCTATAGATCCATGTTGACATCTTCCACTCTGAGAATATGGCACCCTATGTCACTATGGAGAAGTTACAGAAAATAGGCCTTCACTCCTAATCCCATAGAAGTGGAATGATGTTCTGACAAGTGGGGATTTGTAAGCAGCTCCTTGTAGGAAACTGCCCTCGGCAGGAAGCTCGTGTTTCTTGTCACTTTAGCAAAACTTCATTGTAACTAATTTTTAAGCCAGCACCCTCAAGTTCTACTCACCTCTGGCCCAAGCACACCTGTCAAATCTTTTAATCACACACACACAATTCCTTACCTAACTTATTGATTCTCCCCATAGACTAAAGAAGTAGAAATGAATAAGTAATTAACAGATGACCATATCTCTTCCCTAGCTTCCCCTTCAGTAATCTCCTGAACAAACTGTAACCAAACTGCATGAACAAGGTAGCATCTACAGTAGAGGAAGATCACAAGATCACAGTGGGGGGTGGCTATGATCCTGACCTCTGTCTCAGTGATTAACTGAGATTAGTTCTCTATTTCTCTTTAAAAAACCTCATGGCTGAGCAGAATCTGCAGGTATGGTTTTGGGTGGATGTTGAGTCTACCATCTCCCCAGATTGCCAGCATTCTGATTAAAGGCACCTTTTTCCTACCATTTGTGAGTATGTAATTGATTTGTAAGTGGCGAGCAGTGGAACCCAAGTCACCCAATTTATTTGGTAACAAAAGCAGCACCTGGGGGGTGAACCTGTCAGGAGCCTTCCTACAGGAGGAAACCCATGATATTTTTCTCCCAAACCATTGCAAGAAATTTAAACAGGCTGACTCTGCCATCCTCAGCCAGATGGTTATGACCACTGTGAGGTGGACAGATACAACCCAGCTGGTGATGGGAACTGGCTAGACTGACTGTCCTCAGGCATACCCTCCAAATGGATATAACTGGGATCTTAAGGGCATACTAGTTGACTATCAACCTGTGCTTTCCAACTGATGTAGATCCTACTTCAGAGCCATCCCCTGGCCCAAACTGAAAACTTTCCAAGGATATTGCAATTGCGAATACATCCTGCCCTACTTGGAGTAATGCTTTGGGGTAATACAGAACCTTAGGAAGAAAGTCATTTGGCTTTCTAAGGTAGACACTGATAGTTGAGCTTTGTTCAGCTGGAACCCTGGGGGGCATAGCTGAGGTCAGCATTGTAGGGTAACCAACAGGTCTAATTATGCACAAAATACAAATTAAATCGATCTGGTCTTAGTTCCTGGTGGCTTAATTAATCATAATGGCTGACTCAATGATATATTCATAGGAAAATTTGCCAGAAGTCAGAGAATGTAGAAATGAGGGGTGGATATTGTTGGGAAGGTAGTCTTCAATAGCATACCTATATATCTTGTGACAGTTTATATCCTGGACTATCTTTTCACACATGTTCATGTGGCAAACAGCTTGGGAGGACAGATAATGCCCCTCTCTAGGGTAGAGGACATTTTGTTTGTTGACCAGGATTGCAAAGATTGCAGGCTCACCATTGCAACTGGAATGTGCAATAGGCATCTCAAATCTATCTAAATCTGAACAGATCTTCTCTCCTAAGCCTGCACTCTGGTTGTTTTCAACTAATGTCAATTCAAACTTTCCTGTTGCTTGAGTTGAAAATCTAACATATTCCTTCTCTCACACTACATGTCCCAACCATCATAAAACCCTGTTGGCTCTCTTCAAAATAGAGAGAGCTATTTTGACTGACAAGGGTTTAATTTCCAAAATATACAAACAGCTCATACAACTCAACATAGTCATCCCCTCATTTTTCACAGAACTAGAATAAATAACCCTAAAATTTATGGGGAACCATAAAAGACCCACAATTGCCAAAGCAATCCTGAGGAAAAAGAACAAAGCAGGAGGCATAAACCTCCCAGAATTTCAGACGATATGACAAAGCTACATTAATTTTTTTTTTAAGTGTGGTATTGACACAAAAAGAGACGTATAGATCAATTGAACAGAACAGAGAGCCCAGAAGTAAACCCACACATCTACGGTCAATTAATCTTCAATAAAGGAGGCAACAATATACAATGAAGAAAAGAGAGTCTCTTCAGCAAGTGGTGTTTGGAAAGGTGGACAAGCATTGTGTAAATCAATGAAGTTAGAACACACCCCCACACCATACACAGAAATATACTCAAAATGACTTAAAGACCTAAATATAAGACATGATACCATAAAACTCTTAGAAGATAGCACAGGCAAAACATTTTGACAAGTTGTACCCAATGTTTTCTCAGGTCTGTCTCTCAAGGCAATAGAAATAAAAGCAAAAATAAATGGGCTGTAATCAAACTTACAAACTTTGGTACAGCAAAGGAAACCATAAACAAAATGAAAAGACAATCTACAGAGTGGTAGAAAGTATCTGCAAATGATGTGACCAACAAGGACTTAATTTCCAAAATATACAGATAGCTCATACAACTTAATAACAAACAACCCAATGAAAAAATAGAAGATCTAAATAAGCATTTCTCCAAAGAAGACATACAGATGGCCAACAGGTACACGAAAAAGTACTCAGTACTGCTAATTATTAGAGAAATGCAAATCAAAACTACAATGAGGTGCACCAGTCAGAATGTACAATTAAAAAGTCTGCAACAAGATGACATGATACTGTACATAGAAAACCCTAAAGATAGTATCAGAAAATTACTAGAGTTAATCAGTGAAATTCCAGTAGTCATGCATGGACAAGGAGGCCTGGCGTGTTGCAGTCCATGGGGTCATGAAGAGTCAGACATGACTGAGTGACTGAACTGAACTGAATCAGTGAATTTAGCAAAGTTGCAGGATACAAAATCAATACACAGAAATCACTTTCATTTCTATATACTAACAATAAAAAGTCAGAAAGAGAAATTAAGAATCAATCCCATTCACTATTGCAACAAAAGATTAAATATCTAGGAATAAACTTACCTAAGGAGACAGAAAAGTATAAGACACTAATGAAAGAAAGCAAAGATTACATAAACAGATGGAGAGATATTTATTTCATGTTTGTGGGTAGGAAGAATCAATATTGTGAAAATGACTATACTACCAAATGCAATCTACAGATTCTGCATGATCCCTATCAAATTACCAATGGCATTTTTCACAGAACTATAACAAAATATTTCACAATTCATATGGAAACACAAAAGACCCCAAATAGTCAAAGCAGTCTTGAAAAAGAAGAATGGAGCTGGAGGAATCAACCTTCCTGGCTTCAGATTATACTACAAAGCTACAGTCATCAAGACAGTATAGTGCTGACACAGAAACAGAAATATAGACGAATGGAACAAGATAGAAAGCCCAGAAATAAACCCATGCACCTATGAGTACCTTATTTTTGACAAAGGAGGCAAAAATATACAATAGGGAAAAGACAGCCTCTTCAATAAATTGTGGTGGAAAAACTGGACAGCTACATGTAAAAGAATGAAATTAGAACACTTTCTAATACCATACACAAAGATACACTCAAAATGGATTAAAGACATAAATGTGAGACCTGAAACTATAAAACTCTTAGAGAAAAACATAGGCAAAACACTCAACATAAATCAAAGCAAGATCCTCTTTGACCTACCTCCTAGAGTAATGGAAATAAAAACAAAAGGAAAAAAGTGGGACCTGATTAAACTTAAAAGCTTTTGCACAGCAAAGGAAACTATAAGAAAGGTGAAAAGACAACCCTCAGAATTGGGATGGAAAATAATAGCAAAGGAAACAACTGACAAAGAATTAATTTCCAAAATACACAAGCAGCTCATACAACTCAATGCTTGAAAAAGAAACAACCCAATCAAAAAGTGGGAAAAAGACCTAACAGACATTTCTTCAAAGAAGACATACAGATGGCTAACAAACAGATGAAAAGATGCTCAACATCACTCATTATTAGAGAAATGCAAATCAAAACCACAATGAGCTATCACCTCACACTGGTCAGAATGGCCATCATCAAAAAGTCTACAAACAATAAACGCTGGAGAGGGAGTGGAGAAAAGGGAATGCCCTTGCACTGTTTGTAGGAATGTAAATTGATTCTTCCATTATGGAAGATGGTATGGAGATTCCTTTAAAAGCTAGGAATAAAACCACCATATGACCCAGCAATCCCACTCCTAGGCATATAGCCTGAGGAAACTAAAATTGAAAAAGACTCATGTATTGTTGAGGTCCTTTAATGGACCAGAACCTGTTGGTCTGTAGTCGACAGATAAGAAAGTAAAGGAGAGAGAAATAGGCTGATATTCCTTGGTTTATGCAGAAAGCCAATAAAGCCCCTGGCACGGGGCTTGCTCTGTTCATGGAGGCCTCAGGTGCCCTCTCGATGGGGTGAAGGTGCAAAGCACCTTCTCGAGAGGGTCTTAGAAGCCCGGGCAGGAAAGTGAACTCAGAGAGCCTCTGCGCTCCAGGGGATCAGCCTGAAAAAGAGAGAGAGAGAGAGAGGGAGAGAAAGCAAGATAGGGGGACGAAAGCTCTGATGGAGCAGAGGTGTTTTATTCAACATGGTGTGGGTATTTATACTGTCTTACAAGATAGCTATTTTCAGCTGAGATAAATCAAAACTTACAAGTTATCAAGGAAACATGAGGTCATCTATATGAAAAAGAGAGGGTTGTAAATAACCACTTTTACCATATGGCTCATAAAAAGGAAGAGGGTACTTATCACCGTATAAAAAAACTAACGGAGGAAATGCCTGGATTCCTCAGCCCCCGGGAGAGGCTTGCCTCTCCTCTTAATTCCTGAATATTCAGGAATTAATAAGGAACACAGAATTCCTGACAGATCCAAAACAACACACAGGAAGCCTTCTGTTAAGTGCTTCCTGACAAAGTATCTCATTGTTCATTGCAGCACTATTTACAATAGCTAGAACAAGGAAGCAACCTAGATGTCCATTGACAGATGAATGGATAAAGAAGTTGTGGTACATATACACAATGGAATATTACTCAGCCATAAAAAGGAACACATTTGAGTCAGTTCTGATGAGGTGGATGAACCTAGAACCTATTACACAGAGTGAAGTAAGTCAGAAAGAGAAAGATAAATATCATATTCTAGTGTACATATATGGAATCTAGAAAAATAGTACTGAAGAATTTATTTACAGAGTAGCAATGCAGAGACCATTAGAGATACTAAGGGAATATTTCATCCAACAATGGGCACAATAAAGGACAGAAACGGTATGGACCTAACAGAAGCAGAAGATATTAAGAAGAGGTGGGAAGAATACACAGAAGAACTATACAAAAAAGATCTTCATGATGCATATAATCACAATGGTGTGATCACTCACCTAGAGCCGGACATCCTGGTATGTGAAGTCAAGTGGGCCTTAGGAAGCATCACTATGAACAAAGCTAGTGGATATGATGGAATTCCAGTGGAGCTGTTTCAAATCCTGAAAGATGATGCTGTGAAAGTGCTGCACTCAATATGCCAGCAAATTTAGAAAACTCAGCAGTAGCCGCAGGACTGGAAAAAGTCAGTTTTCATTCCAACCCCAAAGAAAGGCAATGACAAAGAATTCTCAAACTACCACACAACTGCACTCATCTCACATGTAGCAAAGTAATGCTCAAAATTCTCCAAGCCAGGCTTCAACAGTACATGAACCATGAACTTCCAGATGAGATTTAGAAAAGGCAGAGGAACCAGAGATCAAATTGCCAACATCTGTTAGATCATCAAAAAAGCAAGAGAGTTCCAGAAAAACATCTACTTCTGTTTATTGACTATGCCAAAGCCTTTGACTGTGTGGATCACAACAAACTGTGGAAAATTCTGAAAGAGATGGGAATACCAGACCACCTGACCTGCCTCTTGAGAAATCTGTATGCAGGTCAAGATGCAACAGTTAGAACTGGACATGAAACAACAGACTGGTTCCAAATAGAGAAAGGAGTACTACGTCAAGGCTGTATATTGTACCCCTGCTTATTTAACTTATATGCAGAGTACATCATGAGAAACGCTGAACTAGAAGAAGCACAAGCTGGAATCAAGACTGCTGGGAGAAATGTCAACAACCTCAGATATGCAGATGACATCACCCTTATGGCAGAAAGTGAAGAGGAACTAAAAAGCCTCTTGATGAAAGTGAAAGGAGTTATGGTTTTTCCAGTGGTCATGTATGGACGTGAGAGTTGGACTGTGAAGAAAGCTGAGTGCCGAAGAATTGATGCTTTTGAACAGTGGTGTTGGAGAAGACTCTTGAGAGTCCCTTGGACTGCAAGGAGATCCAACCAGTCCATGCTGAAGGAGATCAGCCCTGGGATTTCTTTGGAAGGAATGATGCTAAAGCTGAAACTCCAGTACTTTGGCCACCTCATGCGAAGAGTTGACTCATTGGAAAAGACTCTGATGCTGGGAGGGATTGGAGGCAGGAGGAGAAGGGGACGACTGAGGATGAGATGGCTGGATGGCATCACTGACTGAATGACATGAGTCTGAGTGAAATCCGGGAGTTGGTGATGGACAGGGAGGCCTGGAGTGCTGCGATTCATGGAGTTGCAAAGAGTTGGACACGACTGAGCGACTGAACTGAACTGACTGATGAAATTAACCTGTAAATGAAAAGGGAATATTTCCCCCAAATGACAATTAAAGCTGAAATCTGAGACCATCTGTCAGCTTTAAATGTTTTAATATTTTCAAGATTGAAAGGAAATGAAACCAAACGTTAATCTCAGTAATTTGAAGAGAACAAAACAAAGAGAAATAGTAACATCATTGAACCTGCAGAATTGCTAGGCACTGTTTTGCATGTTTTAATCCTTACAAAAAGCAAATGAGGTAGGTCATTTCATTATCCTAGTTTACTGATGAGGAAGCAAGCACAGGGAGTAAGAAGCTTGCTTAAGATCACATCCCTAGACTCTGATAAAGCCTTGATTCATGCCCAGAGAGTCTGGATTTGAGTTTATGATGTTAACTACCATGCTAGACTCTTCCCTTCATATAAAAGTTGAAATTAATGAACTAGAAAAAAAAAAGTTGAACAAATAAAACCCAAAACCGGAGTAGTAAAGTATGTAAGGTAGATTCAGATATTCAGTAAAAATGTGATTGAGAATGAGAAAAGCAACATACTTCACAACATAATTAGAAGAGATGAGATATATACATGAGCATATTAGGTAAAACTCTGTGGCAATAAACTTAAAAACCTAGAGGAATTTTGCTTGGTGTCCAAAACTGACTTCACTGCAAGGGGATGAAACTAGTTAATGCTAAAGGAAATCAACCCTGAATATTCATTGGAAGGACTGGTGCTGCAGCTGAAGCTCCAGTACTTCAATACTTTGGCTACCTGATCTGAGGAGCCGACTCATTAGAAAAGTCCCTGAGTTGGGAAAGACTGAAGGCGGGAGGAGAAGGGGGTGACAGAGGATGAGATGGTTGGATGGCATCACTGACTCGATGGACATGAGTTTGAGCAAACTCTGGGAGACGGTGAAGGAAAGGGAAGCCTGGCATGCTGCAGTCCATGGGGTCGCAAAGAGTCAGACATGACTGAGCAACTGAATTGAACTGAACGTGTCTTACTCAGATTTTTGGAAACTGTTGGAAATTTTGGGGTTCTATGTAACATATAACAGTTTTTTCTACTTAAAATTCCAAGCGTTTGTGAGGATATGCAGGAACAGGAACTCTCATACACTGTTGATGAATATGTAAAATGGCAAACCACTCTAGAAAAAAATTGTCAACTCCTTACAAAAATTAAATATACACTTACTATATGACCTAGCTATTCCATTCCTTGGTATAAACCAAGAGAAATGTAAACATATGTTCATAAAGGGATTTGTAAACACATGTTCATAGTAGTTATTTGTAACAGCCAAGAACTAGGAAACAACCCAAATGTCCATCAACATCAAAAGGAATAGGTAAACAAATTGTTGTCTGTTCATGCAATGGAGCACTGTGTGTGTGTTAGTCGCTCAGTCGTGTCTGACTCTCTGTGACCTCATGGACTGTAGCCTGCCAGGTTACTCTGTCCATGGAATTATCCAGGCAAGAATACTGCAGTGGGTTGCCATTTCCGTTTCCATCAATGGAGCACTATTCAGCAACAAAAAAGAAAAGAATATTGATAAACACGACATGAATGAATCTCAAAATAATTAAGCTGAGTGAAAGCAGAACAACAAAAATAGTACACACTGGTAACTGCATGTATATAAATCTCTAGAAGACGCAAACTCTAGAGACAGAAAATGGAAACGTGGTTACCTGAGGCTTGGGTGGTGATGTGGGAGGAAAGGATTACCAAGGGACAGAGGATTTTGGGGGATCACAAAGATACCTCCTCTCCTGACTGTGGTGATGGTTTTATGGGAGCATCTATGTAAAAATATCAGATTTAAATATATGCAGTTGATTGTCAATTATACCTCAAGAAAGCTATCATTAAAAATAGGAAATAACTTTCTGGTTAGCATTTTCACACAGAATCTCTGATTTTCATGAACCTGATTTTCATTTCTGGTCGTCAGTGGGAAATACCTGTATTTGGAGGTTAGAACTCATGACTTCCCCACATTGCACTGACTCACAGGCCTCAGAGAGGAGGCTGGAGGAGCCCTGGGCTATTGTGGGTGGAGGGTGCTTCCTTAGTTCCTAAAGGCACTGGAGTTGCTGGGTAAGCGAAGACTCCAAATTCACTCACTTTCAGCCAGATGCTTCTTCCCCAGCAGGCCCTAATTCTGAGGTCCAAATTCTGAACATACCTAGGGTGCCCTGGGCCCTGGTAGGTGAAGTTCCCAGTCCCCAAACACATTGAGGGCCACCTCTAACCAGCAAGCAGCAGAGATCAACCAACCACCTGCTGGCTCCAGGTTTTGCCAACACAGGGCTCCTGCAGGCTCTAAGTTTTGCAGCTCCTGTGTGGAGAGGTCTGGGGAATTCTAGACACTCAGGTTCTAAAAACATCTGTGCCAGCCTCATAGTTCCCAGTCAACCCACAGCCCTCTTGGGGGGCCTTCCTCTACATGCTGTGCATCGACTTAGTTTCTCTGGCTTGCAGAGAGTCTGAGGAACCCTAGAAGAAGCCCCCAGGCCCCAGGCTTTCAGGAAGAGGCCTTCCAAAGTGGCCTATGTGGCCTGTTTGCCCTAACTCAGCCCTAGCCACTTGGCCACTATTCGATAATGTCGGTCACTCAGTTGTGCCAGAATCCTTGCGACCTCATGGACTGTAGCCTGCCAGGCTCCTCTGTGCATGGGATTCTCCAGGCAAGAATACTGGAGTGGGTAGCCATTCCCTCTTCCAGGGGATCTTCCTGACCCAGGGATCGAACCTGGGTCTCCTGCATTCTAGACTTCTAGTTTACAGATGTGTGGGGGGAACTAACTCATTCCATCTTTACATGAGCATTTTTTCAGCTTTGGCTGCACTTTAGAATCACCTGGGAAGCTTTAAAAAATCTTGATACACAGGACCTATGGAACTACCGTTCTCTTTCACTGATTAAAGCCAGGCACATCTAATTTCAATGTGCTCAGGAGAAATGTAAATTTTTGGTGGACAACACAAATATCACAGCCCTAGAGGAATAGAAAATTAGAAGAAAGCAATTACCAAAGATGATGGCTCAATTGTTTTATAGATACATTGTCTATAATTTAAATGATAGTCTCTAACGAAGAGATCCTCCCAAAGCTATTTGAATCATTTTTCAGGTAGAAAACTCCCTTATATATTTTATGAAGTTAGTATTATCTTAAATAAAAACCTGATAAGAATTGTTCAATAAAAATACACTATGGATGAATTGCAATGATGGAGATAGATAAAAAATTATAATTATTAGCAAAGTGAATCAACAAATGTATTAAAAGCATCATAACAGTAAACACTTCAGATAGTACTTACTGTATGTGAGGCATTGTTCAAAATGCTTTGCAATATTTAGTAATTTAATCTTCACAACAATCTATTATTTAGTAATTACTAGACTTCCCAGGTGGCACAGTGGTAAAGAATCTGCCTGCCTATGCATGAGATGC
Source organism: Cephalophus harveyi (assembly GCA_006410635.1). Classification (NCBI taxonomy): domain Eukaryota; kingdom Metazoa; phylum Chordata; class Mammalia; order Artiodactyla; family Bovidae; genus Cephalophus; species Cephalophus harveyi. The sequence goes on along the minus strand of SJYT01037049.1, from coordinate 861 downwards.
AGGTTCCATCCCTGGGTCAGGAAGATCCTTGGAGGAGGAAATGGCAACCCACTCCAGTATTCCTACCTAGAGAATTCCATAGATAGAGGAGCCTGGTGGGCTACAGTCCATGGGGATGCAGAGTCGGACATGACTGAGATTAACACGGGTACTTCTAATAAAGAATTAGGGGATGCTTCCATACCCCAAAAGGAAAAACTATGCACTTCTATTTGTGGCCACAAGTACCTGGTCACCTCCCATTGACTGAGCATGCATTATTATTATTCCGCTTTTACAAACAGAGAAGACATAGATGGATTCTTATTCTATTCCTTGCCTTACAAGTGAGATGAAAAAGTGCAGTGAAAGAGAAATGAGAGCAACAAGCCATTGGTGGGGGGAAGCTTTTTACAAATCATTTCCTGGCCTTAAAGCAATGGGGAGATGTGGGCATAGCTGTCAGTTTGGGGAAGAGGTACAGCAATATATGTATTATACAAGATGACCACGAATGTAGGAATTTGTTTTTTTTTGAATCAAGACTCATATTTGTCTACAAGAATCTATGAGTCAGGACCCTACCTGCTGGTCCAGTGGTCAGGGAGCTAAGATCCAACATGCCTCCGAGCCAAAAAACCAAAACATAAAAACAGTAGCAATATTGTAATGAAGTCAATAAAGACTTTAAAAATAGTCCAAATTTAAAAAAAATCTTAAAAAAAAGTGTGAGTCAAATTAGGCAAACTGATTTGAGGAAATGGAAAACAGTACAGCCCAGGCACAAGCTGTCTCCTGAGCTCCCCACCACCACATGCTGCTTTGCGTATTCAGGAGTCGTAACTGTTCTGAGTTGAGGGCATGGCCCACGGGCCTCCCAAA
>SJYT01037048.1:443290-467711 GCA_006410635.1 Cephalophus harveyi | reverse complement strand
TTTGGCCACCTCATGGGAAGAGTTGACTCATTGGAAAAGACTCTGATGCTGGGAGGGATTGGGGGCAGGAGGAGAAGGGGACGACTGAGGATGAGATGGCTGGATGGTATCACGGACTCGATGGACGTGAGTCTGAGTGAACTCCGAGAGATGGTAATGAACATGGAGGCCTGGTGTGCTGCGATTCATGGGGTCACAAAGAGTCGGACACGACTGAGCGACTGAACTGAACTGAACAGATATATATGTATAACTGAATCACTTTGCTGTGTATCTGAATCCAACACAACACTGTTAATTAACTATGATCCAATATAAAATAAAAATTGAGGAAAATTAAAATGAAATTACAAATACCTGTATGTGTACATAATCCATTTTTTGTGCTCTCATTCTTACACTTAATTTTAGCCCTTTATTTAGGCCTCTGTTTTATTAATTCAAGTTACTAAATTTACATTGATTGTGAAAACTGCCTGGTTTAATGAAGGAGACCTGGACTCTGGAGGAAGCCTCCCTTAGTTTTAAGCTTACATCTCCAACTCCATCATATATTAGTATGATATGTCGTTTAAAAAATTAGGAAAAGTTAAGAGGTTCAGATTCTTCATTTATAAATGGGGAAAACATAAAAAATGCATAGGAATGTTTGGAGAATTTAATAAGACAATATATTTTAAATACTTGATATGATATTTAGTTCATGGTTAGTACATAACAGTCTCCTCTGCTTCTGATCATCCTTTGTTGAAATTTCGAATCAGCTGTGAAATAAATGTTCTAAAGCAGGCACAAAGAGTCAAAACCTAGACAAAAATTTGACAGACCAAGAAAAGTCAGTCTCTCCAATTGATCTAAATTGTGGTAGCTGAGATAGATACTATCTTTCTCACTCTTTTGCAAGTGACTTTGGGAGAATTATTAGCCACTCATAAATATTTTCAGTTTTAAAATGAGCACTCTATGTCATCCATGGTTTAGGTAAATGTCCAGACTCATCAAATTGTATATATATTAATATGAGCAGTTTTTGTATGTAAATAATACCTCAATAAAGCTTTAAAAACCCAGTAAATAAAATATGGTGAAACAGCAAGTTATCCAGATTATTGGCCTTCATTTCAAGTAATTCATTTGTACAAAATTTTACTGGATTTTCTCAATATTTATCAGTTCTTTCAATAATTATCAAAGTAGAGAAATGTCTAGGGTTAAAATACAGGAAAAATACTCTTGTAAATTATGTTTAGTGGAGTAATTTAAAATTGTAATTGCTCACAGAAGGTAAGGGCCTTCACTGGTAGCTCAGACAGTAAAGCGTCTGCCTGCAGTGCGGGAGACCCAGGTTCAATCCCTGGGTCAGGAATATCCCCTGGCAAAGGAAATGGCAACCCACTCCAGTATCCTTGCCTGGAAAATCCCATGGAAAGACGAGCCTGGTAGGCTACTGTCCATGGGGTCGCAAAGAGTCAGACATGACTTCACTTTCACTTTCACAGAAGGTAACTGAAGCCAAGACTGCTGTGTATCTGGATCAGTTATTTACTACAGAAATATTGATATGCAATAAACAGCTCCCCCCAACCCCTTCAACTCAATAGGTTATAACAACAACCTTATTCTCACACACACAGAATTGTAGGCCAGTTTCTATTCAGATGATCTAGGGTTGGATAAACTGAGTGGCTTTGTGGGTTGGCTGGTTTTGATCTCAGGCTCATATCTGCTCAGGATTTGGTCTGCTTCACATATCTCATTCCTTCTTGTGCCATGACCTTTTCAAGGTTAAGGAAGATACCAAGGGAAGCCAAAAATCCCCACATTTAAAACTTCCACTTTGGTCACTTCTGCTAGCATTCCTTTGAACTAAGCAATCACATGGCCAAAGGCAAGATCAGTAAGTTTGGGAAATACATACTGCTCACACTCCTGAGAAATGTCAGGAGTCTTGCAAATGCAAAATCATATGACAAAAGGTATGAAGAGAGTGAAAATGTGGGAAGACTGATCCAACATACTATGGTGTTCATGAAAGTTTTTTCCTAAGAAAATACTCAGCTTATATTTCCCTTACAGATTGGTGGGCCCATGTGACTGAGACATGCAAGTGAGATATGGTTAGAAGTGATAAAAGCTATTTCTATGCTTGGCTCATATGACGCTTCTCAGACTAGGCTCCATGTTCTCTCTTTTTTTCACCAGATGACTGAATGTGGAGGAGACCTAGGACCTAGAATAATATGCCTGAGTTTTAAAATGGAAGGAATCTGGACTCTCATTTTATATAATAGAGTCTCTAAATTAGTGTACAACATTACAGGAAAACAACAACAACAACAAAACTTTTATTGTGTGAGTCTTCTCAGATTTTCAGCAATATTTGTGATAGTAGCCAGTCTATCACATATGACTCTGTAACATCTTAAACTCTAAATATTTAAAATAATTTTACTCATGACTCAAATAAGAGAAAGTGATCAACCTTTACAATGTCATTAAGAATGAGATGGATCTAGAAGGGTACGGCTCCAGAGTTACTTCCTGTGGTTAATTGAGGGTAGAGTGTAGTTACAGACTTGTTTAGCTGCTAAGCTGTGTCCAACTCTCTTGTACCCCAAGGTCAGTAGCCTGTCTGTTACTCTGTTCATGAGATTTCCCAGGCAAGAATACTGGAGTGGGGTGGTTTGCCATTTCCTTCTCCAGAGGATCTTCCCAACCCAGGGATCAAACCAATCCCCCTGCATTGCAGGGGGATTCTTTACCACTAAGCCATCTGGGCAACACCGATTACAGAATTAGAAGACTGTTATTCATAATGATAAAATGGATTTCACTGGATGCTTATGAATATTTGAAGGTGTTATTTCACATTGATGTATTTGAGATAAGTGGTTGGTGAAAACTTTGAAGAACTGTTGGTAAACTTTACTTTTTAAGTTAATTACTCTCCAAACCAAAATTAATGCATACACATGGGAAAAAATTAAAGTTGCCTAAAAGAATATAGCAATGGCACCCCACTCCAGTACTCTTGCCTGGAAAATCCCATGGATGGAGGAGCCTGGTAGGCTGCAGTCCATGAGGTCATGAAGAGTCGGACATGACTTAGCAACTTCACTTTTACTTTTCACTTTCATGCATTGGACAAGGAAATGACAATCCATCCATGTTCTTGCCTGGAGAATCCCAGGGACAGGGAAGCCTGGTGGGCTGCCGTCTATGGGGTTGCACAGAGTCAGACACGACTGAAGCGACTTAGCAGCAGCAGCAGCTAAAGAATATACAGTGAAAAGCTATGTCTCCTTGTCTTCTTTCTAAATATAACCAAGCTAATGATTTCCTATGTAAATTCTAAAAATATTTTCCTGTGTATATACCTTGCATTTGTCTTGTGATGACTTTTGATGCTATATGAATACTGATCCTGATACTTTTAAGAATTGAATGCTAGACCTGCACCTTTTTTGTCCACTGCTATATAACTCGTGCCAGATGGTACCTTGACAATATCTGAGGTGATGCTGTGTGACAGTACCTATTGTGACAATCAGAATTTATGCTTCAAAGCTTTTATGACTTGCAGAAGATGCCAAATTTCCATCTAACCAAAAATATTATGTTCACTTTAAATGCAGTGTTAATATTCAGATTTACTTTGATTCATTTCTACTTGGGAATACAGCATGGAATTCATGGAATTTATGTTTTCTGTAGCAAAATTATGAGTGATTGCAGGTGAAATTATGTAATTTCTCTGAGTAGAACAAAGGTATACAATCTGAATCTAAGCTACCCCACTCACTCTTCTGTAGGCACCCTGGTTGAGAGCATATTTCCCTTCAAGTGAGTCTTTTTTGAACCTGTACTTCTACTCTTGGGAGAAGAGGCCTGAGAGTCTAGTTTCTGAAGCTGAAAAGCCGGACTTGGTATGAGGAGAAATTACAAGAGGTCATTTTACCACTGAAGTCCAGATGGCTTTGAAATTTTGAAGAAGCTTGGTGTGGAGGCTTGTTTGGAATTAAGGGCAGATTTGAAACCATATGGGACTGTTTTAGTCTAGGAAAGTTAAAATTTATAAAGATGAATGATTAAAAATAAACCCAGTCTTGAGCAGTGGCTTAGGGAGGAGTAAGCCCCCAGAGTTCAGAATACTGGGTTCTTGGCTTCCTGTTATAAAAATGTGAATGCCTTCTGCCTCCTCCCCTCTGTCCCCTTTTGTGGCCTCCGGTGCCCTTCCATCACTTTGTCTCCAGCTTGCTTTTCTGAATGAGGACGTTATAGTTTCATTGTTTACTGTCGGTGATGCAGGAGGCATTACTGTCAGGTCTGTTGAAAGGCTTCAATGAAAGGGGTCACTGTAGTCATTTGCTTTTTATGGAACCTTCTCTCTATGCTGGCAAAGTCCTAAATCATACCCTTATTCTATTAGACAAAGTGATAGACAAAATGGGTATTTAAAATAGGGGAAATAAAACATCACTCAGAATCCCTAACAGAATTATTTATTTTACTCTCACCTTTAATCACAAGTAGAATTATTCTTTATTAACAAATACAGTGAATCTGAGCTTTTAGCTGAGCATTTAGTGGAACATCTACCCAGTAAGCTTTGCTTATGTTGCAGACAGCTACCCTGAGGAGTGATTTGAATTTAAATGTGATTCCCTTATTAGTTTCTGCTAACTGCAAATATCCCAGGCACTTAATTAAGTGGCTGAGTAATGTATGAATGCTCACTTCTGCTTGTCATGCAGAACAAAGTGATGTATTTATATTCCATGCACAATATGAAATTTAATGACACGGGCAACAGTAATTTAGAAAACCTTTGTTTTTATTGTCCTTGTTTTTGCTTAAGCAATTTCTCCGCTTTGTCATAGTTTGGCCAGGACAATGATATAAGACTTTATCCAAATGTTAGCTGCTGGCAGGTGACATTTGCTAATAAACCAGAGGTTCTTCTGTGCCATCTAATGACTTAAAACTTTGGTGGGTTTTCATTAACTATGCTATTTTGTTTTTGTTCCTTACTCTAAATTTTAATTTAATAGCAGGGAACAATTACTTTATGTGGCTGTTTAGCCACTGCAACACAAAGGAAAAGGTAGCTTCTGTTAGGATTTGAATTGACATACAGGGTTGCAAACTAAACAAAAAACAACCAGTACTAATTTTTTTAACACTAGATTGTGAGGAGCAAAATATTGAGGTCAAGTCACCTGACAAGCATTTCAGGGAACCCCTTTCATTTCATAGTTTGCTAAAGTTATCGTTTTTTATTTACTTCAGGAATCCAAAAATGCCAAGAGATTTTCGACTGGCATTCAAGGTCAGTCCTATAGCTGGAATCCTATTTTTTCTCTATCCCAATCTTTCTGGATCTCCCACACACTCACATAATAATTCAAATAGCTCTAAATTAAATGTTTATGTTTTGTCATTTTAAACTGGGCTGTATGCAGTTATTTGGACAGTGGTTTGACTAGTCAGATGGTGCTATTGTGGTACAAAGCAGAAGGAATTCATATTCTCCCTATTTCAGCTCCTTTGGTCCACAAGTGGAGTTGGGAGGCTCCTTTAATTAGAGTCTCGGCTCTGTCTGTCTGTTCTGGAAATCCTAGCTTCAATTAGTCTAGTCGCTTTATTTAGACAGTTTCATTTGTTTCCTAATGGAATTAGGTGGGTGGTGAATTGGGTCAAAGTTGTAGTGTATTACTTTCTGATATAAAATGTACTTTATATCCCGTGCAAAATTCTGTACCACAAGAAAGTGAAGTGTTCATCTGAACTATAATTTCTCACTGGATGGGGGAACTGCGTGTAAACTATGGAGGCTTGCTTTTACTTACCTGCATCATCGCTTTCTTGTCAGCTTCAGTTGCACGCTACCCATGCCAACCCTAACCAAGGGAAAATGACGTCAGGCTGCTGGGAGAATGCTGAGCGCAGGTCTTGACAGAGAAGCCCTACTGCCTGTTAAATTCTTGGCAGTGCTCTTCCTTGATGCCTCAATAATCATAAACTGCCATTTGGTGCGAAAGGATTCTTCCATTCCAAAATTGGTAGCTTTATTTAAAAATATATCAGTCTTACATTTCTGCTTCGTTCTTATCAAACCCCAATTTTAGGTGTGCTGACAAGTCACGAAGCAAGGGAGTGGGGAAAACACTGGCAGCAAAAATGGCAGAAATTGTTCTAATCTCCTAATTTCTGTGCACCTGCATTTGATGGGCTTTCTCTTGCTAGCTCTGACATCAAATCTGTCTCAGCCCCTTTAGCCACTCTGACCTCACCATATGCCCCTGACTGGAGAGAAGCCCAGCTTGGCTGCTTGTGATCAGAGTCCACATATGTTGAGGGAGGGACCCCAGAAGATGGTTGACAGTATTCCTTTAGCCAGTAATCCCTTCAGGGAGATGAAAGGTGCTCCCTTGTGCCTGTTCTTATGTTACATACGGTATTCAAACCCCAGCTAAAAGTGACCAATGCAAGCTATGGCAGTTTACCTTTACCCTCCAGCTATAGGGCTCACACCACTCTTGGCAGATAAATATCCTCTTTTTTCTTTTCTCTTTTTCCTTTGTATAAAGAGTATCTCTCAATATTCAGCTAATCAGCACTGACAACCCCCATTTGACTGTTCACTTCTCTAGTGAGGCTTCCAGCTTTCAAGCATCAAGATCAGTGAGATTCTCTTCCGGGTGGGCCAGTTTGTTTCTCAGTGACATGAGAGCATTGCCTGCAGTGTGCACTGGGTGAGGCTTGTCAGTTAAGATATAATGTTGCTCTTTTGACGGTTTTTTTTTTTTTTCAACTATTTCTACAAACTGAAGAGACTAGAAATATGTATCCTGTTTTTTTCTCTCCTGCAAATAAGCACATTGCATTCTTTTTTATTTGGACATCTGAGCATACCGTAAGAGCAGAATATCAGGATTGGAAAGATGCCTAAATGTTCAGTCCATGCATCCACCTGGTACTTAAATCCTAGCCATAGTACTCTCCTAAATGTCATCTTTTCATAATGTTAAAAAGCAGAGAGGTTACTTTACTGACAAAGGTCTGTCTAGTCAAAGCTATGGTTTTTCCAGTAGTCATATATGGATGCGAGAGGTGGACTATAAAGAAAGCTGAGTGCCAAAGATTTGATGCTTTTGAACTGTGGTGTTGGAGAAGACTCTTGAGAGTCCCTTGAACTGCAAGATCCAACCAGTCCATCCTGTAGGAAATCAGTCCTGAATATTCATTGGAAGGACTGATGCTGAAGCTAAGGCTCCAATACTTTGGCTACCTGATGCAAAGAACTGACTCCTTAGAAAAGACCATGATTCTGGGAAAGATTGAAGGCATGAGGATAAGGGGACGACAGAGGATGAGGTAGTTGGATAAGTATCACCGACTCAGTGGACATGAGTTTGAGCAAGCTCCAGGAGTTGGTGATAGACAGGGAAGCCTGGTGTGCTGCAGTCCATGGGGTTGCAAGAGTTGGATATGACTGAGTGACTGAACTAAACCAAACTGAAATGTCATCTAGCATAGGTTTGAATGCTGTCAGTATCAGGGGACTCATACTTTTCAAAATCATCCAATTCTATCTTTGGATAATGATGTAAACAGGGTGACTGTACTCTATCACACAAGTACAAACACACACACACACTGAGCCCTTGCCACTAAGTCACCTCTCTCCTTTTCTTGAGTTGTATAATTGTAAATCGAAACATAGATGTAAAATGAACACTTACTAGTTCTTGTTAAGTCTAGTTCCAGCTTTCCATTAATCTGATATCTAGGGTATTTTTTCTCTCCTTTTTTGTCATCTACAAATGTAATAAGCATGTGCATACCATGAGACAATATAGACTAATACATAAGTGGCATTGGAGGTGAAAAGAGTCTGGTTTCCAAACCTAGCATTGCTACTGCATAACCAGTTGTCAAGTCTTGGAGACAATTCCCAGGCCTCTCTGACTCTAAGTTTTTTAAAGATAAAATTTCTATTTATTTCCTCCAAACTTGGTATAACATATTAATTTTAAACAAAAAGATATACAGGTTAAGTTTTGAATTGTTTTCCAAATATAATTGTTACAACATGAGAGTCAAGTACTCATTTTTAAAAACCACTGTATTAAGGTAGGATTGACTTGTGAAAAGCTGTACATATTTAATGTGTACAACTTAATTAGTTTGGGGATAAATAAACACCTGTGAAAACATTAGTCATGTACATCATTAGTCATACAGTAGTCATGTATGGTGGAGAAGGCAATGGCACCCCACTACAGTACTCTTGCCTGGAAAATCCCATGGATGGAGGAGCCTGGTAGGCTGCAGTCCATGGAGTTGCTAAGAGTTGGGCACGACTGAACGACTTCACTTTCGCTTTCCACTTTCATGCATTGGAGAAGGAAATGGCAACTCACTCCAGTGTTCTTGCCTGGAGAATCCCAGGGATGGTGGAGCCTGGTGGGCTGCCATCTATGGGGTCGCACAGAGTCGGACACGACTGACATGACTTAGCAGCAGTAGCAACAGTCATGTATGGATGTGACAGGTGGACTATAAAGAAAGCTGAGTGCCAAAGAATTGATGCTTTTGAACTGTTGTGTTGGAGAAGTCTCTTGAGAGTCTGTTGGACTGCAAGGAGATCCAAGTAGTCCATCTTAAAGAAAATCAGTCCTGAATATTCATTGGAAGCTGAAACTCCAATACTTTTGCCACCTGATGCTAAGAACTGACTCAATGGGAAAGACAACCCCCAAAATACTTGCCTTTGAAAATCAGTGGAGAATACTTCCAGGAAAACTATAAAACTTCAGGGGCAGAAACCTACTCTTAAAGGGCTTACCTGCAGACTCATTTCACCTGAAAAACAGTTCAAAAACACCAAATTGAAAAAGGACATGGACCATAGGTGTGTGCTCAGTCGCTCAGTCGGGTCTAACTTTTTAGACCCCATAGGTGTGTGCTCGGTCGCTCAGTCGGGTCTAACTCTACTCCATGACTGTAGCCCGCCAGGCTCCTCTGTCCATGGGATTTTACAGGCAAGAATACTGAAGTGGGTTGCCATTTCCTCCTCCAGAATGGACCAGAAGTAAGGGGGATGTATTTACTTATTCTGAAGAATCTGCCAGAGAGGCAGGAACCAGTTGGAATGTTCATAGGTACTGAGACAATAGTGAGAGTGATTTTTCAATCTCAGGTTACCTTGCTAATACCAGTCTGGTGGGTGTCACTTTGAAAATCTCCATCTAAATTATTAATAGGGCCTACCAGGTGGTGCAGTGTTAAAGAATCTGCCTGCCAATGCAAGAGCCGCAGGCGATGCAAGAGACATGGGTTCAATCCCTGGGTTAGCAATTGTACCAGTGACTACTATTTGAAAGTACTCACCCTTTGAAGAGAACTTCCCACTCCTGATCTATGGCCTGACCTCACAGCAGGTCCACTGGTAACCCTGCCAACCAGCACCTGATAGCTACGACAGCTGGGCTGTACAGCAATGTTGAGGGCCAGTCCCACCCTAGCACCCTGCAGTTGCTGTGATGGGTCTCATAGTTGTTCCAGGAGTCAACCATGCCCACCAGTACGCTACAGCAGTAGCCATGGCCCCACCACCACAGGAGGGCACACATAGCTTATGTAGATGATGCTCCTTGAGCACTTAACTCTTGTGGTCGGGTGGGATTGCTCTTCTGAGAGTACGTGGAGAAAAGGGAATTCTTGTACACTGTTGGTGGGAATGAAAACTGATCAATTTCCAATAAATGGAAAACAATACATAGATATCTTAAAAAATTAAGAGTAGAACTACTATATGTGTGTGTGCGTGTGTGTGTGTATGTGTTTTAGTCACTCAGTTGTGTCTAACTCTTTGCGACCTCATGGATTTTAGCCCACTAGGCTCCTCTGTCCATGGAATACTTCAGCAAGAATACCAGAGTGGGTAGCCATTCCCTTCTGCAGGGGACCTTCCTGACCCAGGGTTCAAACTCTGGTCTATTACATTGGAGGCAGATTGTACTGTCTGAACTACTGGAGAAACACTAGAACTACCATATGACTCAGCTATTCCACTTCAGGATAGATATCAAAAGAATAAGAAAACATTAATTCAGAGAGATATATGCACCTTTATGTTCATTGCAACATTATTTACAGTAGTCAAGATATGCAGACAGTCTAAGTGTCAGTTGGTAATGAATAGATAAAAAGATATTATACATGTGTTTATGTAGTAAAATATTACTCAGCTATAAAATAGAATGAAATTCTGCCATTTGTGACTACATGGATGGACATTGAGGGCATTATGCTTAGTGAAAAAAATCAGGGAAAAACAAGCAATATAGGATTCACTCGTATTGGAGCCTATGGATACAAGAGGAAGTAAATAAATAATAAGAGCTCATAGGTATGGAAGATAGATTAGTGGTTACCAGAGGGTAAAGGGGTCAGGGGACAGGTGAAATGAAGGAAGGGGATCAACTGTATGGTGTTCATTCACTAAGTCACATCCAACTCCTTGCAACCCCATGAACTGCAACATGCCAGGCTCCCTTGTCCTTCACTATCTCCCAGAGTTTGCCCAAGGTCATGTCCATTATGTCAATGATGCCATCAAACCATCTCATCCTCTGTCATCCCCTTCTCCTCCTGCCTTCAATCTTTCTCAGCATCAGAGTCTTTTCCAGTGGGTTGGCTCTTTGCATCAAGTGCCCAAATTATCAGAGCTTCATCTTCAGCATCAGTCCTTATAATGAATATTCATGGTTGATTTCCTTTAGGATTGACTGGTTTGATCTCCTCACATTGTAAGGGACTATCAAGTGTCTTCTTCAGCACTGCAATTTGAAAACATCAGTTCTTTGATGCTCAGCCTTCTTTATGGTCCAACTCTCACATCTGTACAGAACTACTAGAAAAATTATAGTTTTAATGGCATGCACCTTTGTCATCAGAGTGACGTCTGCCTTTTAATATGCTGTCTAGTTTTGTCATAGCTTTCCTTCCAAGTAGCAAGTGTCTTTTAATTTCATGGCTTTAGGTACCATCACAGTGATTTTGGAGTCCAAGAAAAAAAAATCCATCACTGCTTCAATTTTTTCCCCTTCTATTTGCCATGGGAAGGAAATGGCAACCAACTCCAGTATTCTTGTTTGAAAACTCCCATGGACACAGGTGACTGGTGGGCTACAGTTCATGGTGTCACAAAGTGTCTGACATGACTGAGCTACTGAGCCCACCTTTGCTACTGTGATTGAACTAGATACCATGATCTTAGTTTTTTGAATGTTGAGTTTTAAGCCAGCATTTTCACTCTCCTCTTTCATCCTTATCTAGATGCTCTTTAGTTCCTCTTTGCCTTCTGCCATTAGAGTGGTAACATATGTATATCTGAGATTGTTGATATTGTTGATATTTCTTCTGGCAATCTTGATTCCAGCTTGTGATTTGTCCAGCCTGGCATTTCACATGGTATATTCTGCATGTAAGTTAAATAACCAAGGTGACAATATGTACTTGATGTACTCCTTTCCCAGTTTTGAACCAGTCTGTTGTTCCATATCTAGTTCTAACTGTTACTTCTTGATCTGCATACAGGTTTCTCAGGAGACTAGTAAGGTGGTCTGGTATTCCCATCTCTTGAAGAATTTTCCAAAGTTTGTCAAAGACTTCAGTGTAGTCCACGAAGCAGAAGTAGGTGTTTTTTTCTGGAATTCCCTTAATTTCTCTATGATCCAGTGAATGCTGGCAACTTGATCTCTGGTTTCCTCTGCCTTTCTAAATCCAGCTTGTACATCTGGAAATTCTCGGTTCATGCATTGCTGAAGCTTAGCTTGAAGGATTTTGAGCATGACCTTGCTAGCATATGAAATGAGCACAGTTGTACGGTAGTTTGAACATTCTTTGGCATTGCCCTTCTTCGGGCTTGTAATGAAAACTGACTATTTCCAGTCATGTGGCCACTGCTGAGTTTTCCAAATTTGCTGACATATTGACTGTATGGTGATGGATAGTGATTAGACTTGTGACGATCACTCTCCAGTGTATACACATGTTGAACTATGTTTACATATACCTGAAACTTATATAATAAAAAGATATACCAGTATACCAGTAAAGATATACTGTTAGTATTTATTCTCCATGAACCTTAAGTATTCCTTTTATTAAGTTTCCTATAGTATTTATTAGCAGGTACTTGATGCAGTATCTGCCTATTTTTCACTTTTGAAAATGGTATATCTATTTCTAATCTTCATTTCTGTGATTTCTAGTATCCTTCTATGGTCACTTACCATGCCAGTAATCTGTTTTGTGGTTGTTTTTTTTTCCCCTCCATTCTAGTGGGCATTCTTTAAGCTTCTCCTCCATGAGTAATGTTTTAGGATTCTGATAATTGAGCATTATTAAACTAATTTAGCATTGTGAAATGATGAAAAGTATAGTTACAGCAATTTTATCTCAAGATCCAGACTTTCTGTCTCTTTGGAACTTGAGGTTCAAAGAAGTGATTCAATAAAATAAATGTTTAGAAACAGAACACCTGTTTATGCTAGCTTAGGACATACATGTTCAAGTACTATTTGTGAAGTATTCTCATTAACAATGAAGATATACAACAAAGTAAAAAAATTATTGAGCACTAAGTGCCAGGTATTGCTTGAGCTTATTTTATTAACTATATTTTAATTGCTTTTTAAAAATGGCCTCGTGATGTAGAGTGACATTTTTGATGTTTTATATAGGAACAAAGTGAAGTTCAGAGAGACTGAAGGAACTTGTCTATGATACTTAGGTTTTTAAGTAGGTAGATGAGTCTAGATTTAAACTAAGATTTCACAGATTTTCCCTTGCCTGTTACAGACTTGAGAAAAGTATATATATCTTATAAATGAATCAAATACTGTATACATATTTGTAGATATTTGATGTTTCATAAATGAATATCTACATTTTCATTTCTATTATATGATATAATGAGAAGCCTGCTGAACATGTGAAAAGAGTGCAGGTAGAGGCTACTTAGAATCTAATATATAAATATACCATCAATTTAGGTAAGTGGTTCTCTTTTCCTAGATTTTTTAAGATAATTCTGATTTGAGAGCCTTCTCTGGTGACTCAGTGGTAAAGAATCCCCCTGCAATGCAAGAGATCCAGGTTTGATCCCTGCATCAGGAAGATCCCCTGGAGAAGGAAATGGCAACCCACTCCAGTATTCTTGCCTGTGAAATCCTATAGACAGAAGAACCTGGTGAACTGTAGTCCATGGGGTTGCAAAAGTGTTGGACGTGACTTACTGACTAAACTACCATCTGCCTTGTGTCAGCGGAGTTGAGTATAGTCTGTCTCCCTTGTAGCATTAATCTCTCTCTCCTATTGCAACAGTCTTGAGTAAAGTCGTCTTATCCAGGGCAATATTTCTTTGCTTGGAAATTGAAATAATGCTAGTGGTGATAGTGATGGTGATGGTCATAAACATTTTAGGAGAAAACAATGTATACTAGAGTTTAGTAGTTTAAATACGGTTTTGGTTTACTGAAATTAACCAGACTAAACATGATAACATGGCTGGATGGCATCACGGACTCAATGGACGTGAGTCTGAGTGAACTCCGGGAGCTGGTAATGGACAGGGAGGCCTGGTGAGCTGCGATTCATGGGGTCGCAAAGAGTCGGACAGACTGAGCGACTGAACTGAACTGAACTGAAACATGATAATAAGATTGGTTAACCTTGTGCTAATTCATAATTTGAATGACTTTAGTTTATCTTAATCTTCTTTGGATAACTTTAGAGAACAGTTCAAATTCAGAATGATAAATAACACATGAGGAAGTACAGAAGGAATTTTATCTAAGAAAGCTGTACCTTCACTAATCTAAACTTTTTTGTCTATTGGAGAGAGAAATATGTTACAAGTCTGTTCCACCTGGTAGTTCAAGTGTACTTTATACCCCTGACAAGTTTCTGTAGAAGTTTCAACTAATCACATGTTGGTTAAGAAAAAGCAGTGCTGGCTTTAAGCTGTATGAGTTTCTTATATATTTTGGAGATTAATTATTTGTCAGTTGTTATGTTTGCAATTATTTTCTCTCATCTGAGAGTTGTCTTTTAGTCTTGTTTATTGTTTCATTTGCTGTGCAAAAGCTTTTACGTTTAATTAGGTCCTATCTGTTTATTTTTGTTTTTATTCCATTACTGTAGGAAGTGGGTCAAAAAGGATCTTGCTGTGATTTATGTCAAAGAGTGCACTATGTTTTTCTCTAAGAGCTTTATAGTTTTTGGCTTCATTTAAAGTCTTTAATCCATTTTGAGTTTACTTTGTATATGGTTTTAGGAAGTGGTGTAGTTTCATTCTTTTACATGTAACTGTCGAGTTTTCCCCCACCCCTCCCTACTATAAGGTAATTTGCTCTGCAAAAGTTGATGGAACACACACTCTGCATTGATTTTAATGAACATTTGTGTGTAGTTAAATATTTCTTCTTAATCAAATGAGAACACCACAATATATTCTTGACTTCAGAAGTCTTCTTCAGGAAGGCGTGTGTCCTGGAAAGCATTCATCTTTACTATGAATCTGTTTTCTAGTCTGTTTTATCTTGGTGTGACTGGCTGTCACAGAACTAACTGATACTTCATGTGACTATTTTCAGTCCTGAGCATAACTAAGCTAATTTTATTACTTATGTAGTTAAAGTTTTAAGGAACTTCGAATTTAGAGGTTGGGGGGATAGATAGAAAAGAGAAAGAGAAGGGGAGAGGTCGAGGAAGAGAGAGAGAGAGAGAAACAGGGAGGGAGAGGTGGAAGTGAAGAACAAAAATTGTTGCTTATCTACTGTCACTTACATTTGAGAAGTAGAGTATTTGATATGTCTTTAGAAATAGAACTGTAGCCCTGTAGCATTTATTCTATTCCATGAGAAGTGAAAAATTTCTGAATATTGACTTATAAGTAGGTGTTTTACAATTTCCCTTCGCCTCCACCTCACCTACCCTGTTTCTCTCTCTCTCTCGCCTTCTCTTTCCCTTTTCTATTCATCTCTCCAACCTCTAAATTCTGAGTTCCTTAAAACTTTAAATTCATAAGTAACAAAATTAGTTTAATTATGTTGAGGGAGACTTTATTAGTCAAAATTGGTTTCAATTTAGAATATCAAAATCTCAAGATTGTTATTAGAAAGACATTTCTATATAATTATTAACTGCCCTTCCTCAATTAAATAAATATGCAAACATAACTTTTAACATAACACAAGAGCAACTTCAGGCTTAAAGGCTACCCTGTTTTCATTCATGTTTTCACACATACATGTGAAATATGTGCTTCTAAGTTTTATTTTCTAAATATATATATATATATATATATATATATATATTCTCACGTTTCCCTGTCTAAAAATAGTAGTGTGGAGTGGTGTTAAAATGTAAGCTTGTCCACTCTCGTTTCTAACATGGAAGGAAAATAAATATAACCTTTAAGATTTTCTTTTAAATAAGTAGGTTAGTTTTCTTTACAATATTTATTTAGTTTTCTTGTTTAACTCATAGATCAAAGATAATCATGTGGGGAGTGTCTAACTTGACTTCTTGCTTTTTGTTCTCTCCTGGAAATGAAAATAAGAATGAAGAGCTTCCTCCTGGTAATATCTCAAGGATATGCAAGTTCTCATGAAAAATATTCTATATTCATTTTTCTTTGGCTTAGCAATGGTTTAGTAAAACTTTTTCTTACCCCTCCAGATAATGCAGCAGTTTTCTCATACTATTTTCAGTGATTGTTTTCCATAATTAAATTCATGTTTCTCTTCTCCTGTGGAGAGGTTTTGTAAAATAAGAGGCAATCTCCATAAATATTTATCATTTTTATTTCATGTTAGCAATCATGAACTTATGCATTTCAATAGGCTTCATTCTATTTTACCTCTTGCCTCATCATATTTTTGTGCTTTATCACACACTATTTTATACATTTAATAAATGACTTCTGGTTTTGTTTTTGTTTTACAAAATTAAATCTAAATACCCTGATATAGAGAGCTCTACCTCTCCAGGTTCATATGTACCTCTTCTCCAAATTTAAAATATTGCTCTGTAGTGAGGCTGCCTCTGTCAGTACCTCTGAAAATGGCAGTTGTATCTGGACTGAGGGCTGAAGCCCATTCTCTTATTCTGGCCAAGTCATCTCAGTACCTGAAGCATTTTCAAGGCTTTGTCCTTTGAGAAGGCAAGACTTTCCATTCTAGCTCTCTTCATCTCTCCTCCTTTGAATCCCTTTTGCACTGGGACTCTGAAGTACAAATTTTAGTTATTTTGTATTGTTAGTGTAACTCTTCAAGGAGGTAGTGTGATTTTGAAAAATTGAATCTCTCATTATGCTTCTTTGATCAGGAAAGCAAGTGCAATAGAATGTAAACACATGTATTGATTGTAGTGTTGCTACTTTTAAAATTTCAGAATAGAATGTCATATAGCTGGACACTTTTGCTAATTCTGTTATAAAAATTATTTAGAATATAATTCCATGAAGTTCATAGAGTAGGAATAAATGAACAATATAGAAATTATTTGGTAAAATTCCTTATTTTCTCTGATTGCTATCATACTTGTTACAATACCTATTTACTCTTAAATTATATATTAAAATTATATATTTTTTATCAGTACTCATACATCTGGCTTCCCATGTGGCACAGTGGTAAAGAATATGCCTGCTAATGCAGGATGCAGAAGAGAAATGAGATGGTCCCTGGGTGGGGAGATTCACTGGAGCAGGAAATGGCAAGTCGCTCCAATATTCTTACTTAGAAAATTCTAAGGACAGAGGAGCCTGGTGGACTACATACCATGTGGTCGCAGAGGGTTGGATATGACTGAGCAACTGAGTGCATACACACACACACACACACATTGACATATCTAAATCATTGCTGTTGTGCAATTGCTCAATCATGTCTGACTCTTTGTGACCCCATGGACTATAGCACACCAGGCTTCCCTGTCCTTCACTATCTCCCAGAGTTTGCTCAAACTCATATCATTGAGTTGGTGATGCCATCCAACCATCTAGTCCTCAGTCATCTCCTTTTCCTCCTGCCTTCAATCTTTCCTGGCATCAGAGTCTTTTCCAATAATTCAGCTCTTCTCACAAGGTTGCCAAAGTATTGGAGCATCAGCTTCAGCATCAGTCCTTCCAATGAATATTCAGGGTTGATTTCCTTTAGGATTGACTGGTTTGATCTCCTTGCAGTCCAAGGGACTCTTAAGAGTCTTCCCCAACACCATAGTTGGAAAGCATCAATTCTTTGTTGCTAAGATTTCCCTATGGTCCGACTCTCTTCAAGAAAATTAGATACCAAGGGAACAATTCATTCAAAGATGGGCACAATAAAGGACAGAAATGGTATAGACCTAACAGAAGCAGAAGGTATTAAAAAGAGGTGGAAAAAATACACAAAAGAACTATACAAAAAAATAACTTAATGACCCAGATAATCATGATGATGTGATCACTTACCTAGAGCCATACATCCTGGAGTGGGAAGTCAAGTGGGCCTTAGGAAGCATCACTAGGAACAAAGCTAGTGAGGGTGATAGAATTCCAGCTGAGTTATTTCAAATCCTAAAAGATGATGTTAAAGTTCAGCACTCAATATGTCAGAAAATTTGGAAAACTCCACAGTGGCCACAGGACTGGAAAAGGTAAGTTTTCATTCCAATTGCAAAGGGATGCAATGCCAAAGAATGTTCAAACTTCTCCCACAATTGCACTCATTTCAGACATTAGCAAAGTAATGCTTAAAATTATCTAAGCCAGACTTCAAGAGTACATGAACTGAGAACTTCCAGAAGTTCAATGTGGATTTCAAAATGGCAGAGGAGCCAGAGATCAAATTACCAACATCCACTGGATCATAGAAAAAAGCAAGAGAGTTCCAGAAAATCATCTGCTTCTATTTCATTGACTATGCTGAAGCCTTTTACTGTGTCGATCACAATAAACCATGGAAAACTCTTAAAGAGTTGGGAATACCAGATCATCTTTCCTGCCTCCTGCAAAATGTGTATGCAGGTCAAGAAGCAACAGTTAGAACTGGACATGGAGCAATGGAATGGCTCCAAATTGGACAAGGAGTATTTCAAGGCTATATATTGTCACCTGCTTATTTAACTTATATGCAGGGTATATCATGTGAAATGCCAGATTGGATGAAGCATAAGTCGGACTCAAGATTTCCAGGAGAAATATCAATAACCTCAGATATGCAGATGACACCATCCTCATGGCAGAATGCAAAGAGGAACAAAAGAGCTTCTTGATGAAGGTGAAAGACTGAAGTGAAAAAGCTGGCTTAAAGCTCACGACTCAAAAACCAAATATCATACCATATGGTCCCATCACTTTATGCCACATAGATGGGGAAACAATGGAAACAGTGACAGACTTTATTTTCTTGGGCTCCAAAATCACTGCAGATGGTGACTGCAATCATGAAATTAAAAGATGCTTGCTCCTTAGGAAAAAATCTATGACAAACCTAGATAGTATATTAAAAAGCAGAGGCATTACTTTACCAACAAAGGTCTGTCTAGTTAAAGCTGTAGTTTTTCCAGTAGTCATGTATGGATGTGACAATTGGACCATAAAGAAGGCTGAGTGTCAAAGAACTGATGATTTTGAACTGTGGTGTTGGGAGAAGACTTTTAAGAGTATCTTGGACTGCAAGGAGATCAAACCAGTCAATCCTAGAGGAAATCAATCCTGAATATTCTTTGGAAGGACTGATGCTGAGGCTGAAGATTCAATACTTTGGGCACCTGATGCAAAGAACTGACTCATTAGAAAAGATACTGATTGTGGGGAAGATTGAAGGCAGGAGGAGAAGGGGATGACAGAGGATGAGATGGTTGGATGGTATCACCGACTCAATGGACATGAGTTTGAGCAAACTCTGAGAGAGAGTGAAAGACAGGGAAGCATGATGTGCTGCAGTCTATGGGATCACAAGGAATCAGACACCAACAAGCAACTGAACAGCAGCAACTCATATCCATACATAACAACTGGAAAAACCATAGCTTTGACTACATGAACCTTTGTTGGTGAAGCCATTTAATATGCTTTTTAATATGCTGTCTAGGTTTGTCACAGCTTTTTCCCCAAGGAACAAACATCTTTTAATTTCATGGCTACAGTCACTGTCATCAGTGATTCTGAGCCCAAGAAAATGATGTCTTTCACTGTTTTCATTGTTTCCCCATCTGTATGTCATGAAGTGATGGTACTGGATGCCATGTTAACTTTTTGAATGTTGAGTTTAAGCTAGCTTTTTCACTGCCCTCTTTCACCTTCATCAAGAGGCCCTTTAGTTCCTCTTTGCTTTCTGCCATAAGTGTAGAGTCATCTGTATATCTGAGGTTATTTATATTTCTCCCGGCAATCTTGATTCCAGCTTGCGATTCATCCAGCCTAGTGTATCATGTGGTGTACTCTGCATATAAGTTAAATAAATATAGTGATTATATACAACCTTAACACACTCTTTCCCCAATTTTGAACCAGGCCATTGTTCCATGTTTGGTTCTAACTATCGCTTCTTGACCTTCATACACGTTTCTCAGGAGGCAGGTAAGGTGGTCTAGTATATCCATCTCTTTAAGAATTTTCCATAGTTTTTTTGATTGACACAAAGACTTCAGCATAGTCAATAAAACTAAAGTAGATGTTTTGCTGGAATCTTCTTGCTTTGTCTATGATCTAACAGATACTGGCAATTTGATCTCTAGTTCCTTTGCCTTTTCTAGATCAGCTTGAACATCTGAAAGTTCTCAGTTCATGTACTGTTGAAGCCTATCTTAAAGGATTTTGAACATGACCTTGCTAGAATGTAAAATGAGTGCAATTGTGCAGTAGTTTGAATGTTCTTTGGCATTGCCCTTCTTTGGGATTGGAATGAAACTGACCTTTTCCAATACTGTGGCCACTGCTGAGTTTTCCAAGTTTGCTGGCATTCTGAGTGCAGTACTTTAACAGCATTATATTTAAAATTCGAAATAGCTCAGCTGGAATTCCATCACATCCACTAGCTTTGCTCATAGGGATGGTCCTATAAGCTTTCTCCTTCCAAAAGGCCCATTTTACTTCACATTCCAGGATGCCTGGCTCTAGGTGAGTATTTACATCATCATGGTTATCCAGGTCATTAAGATTTTTTTTGAATAGTTCTTCTGTGTATTCTTCCCACCTCTTCATAATATCTTCTGCTTCTGTTAATTCCATCCTGTTTCTGTCCTTTATTGTGCCTATTTTTACGTGAAACATTCCCTTGGTATATATAATTTCCTTGCAGAGATCTCTAGTGTTTCCCATTCTATTGTTTTTGTCTATTTCTTTACATTGTTCACTTAGAAAGGCTTTCTTATCTCTCCCTGCTATTCTTTGGAACTCTGCATTCAGATATGTATATCTTTTCTCCTTTGCCTTTCACTTTTTGTTTTTTCCTCAGCTATTTGTAAGGCCTCCTCAGACAACCATTTTGCCTTTTTTTCCCTTGGGGATGGTTTGGATCACTACCTCCTGTACAATATTACAAACCTCCGTCTGTCGTTCTTCATGTACTCTGAATGTATTTGTCACTTGCACTGTATAATCATAAATGTTTTGATTTAGGTAATACCTGAATGGCCTAGTAGTTTTTACCTATTTTCTTCAATTTAAGTTTGAATTTTGCAATAAGGAGTTCATGATCTGAGCCACATGTGTAAATCAGTTGCTATTTTAGAAAGTTGTTATTTCTTGGTTAGTCATTATGTATAAGTAAAATTATTATTCTTTACATAAAGCCAAGCTTATCATATACCAAATGTAAGTTAAATATAATGTATCATAATATGTCTTCAGAGTCTTTCAGGAGTTTGATGGATGAAGTTGAAATCCTGTTATGAATAATAAAATGCGTCTGTTATTTCTTCTTCTCCCTTCTCCATACAAAACACAATGTAAATATCATCAGTTGGAGGTAGGACATAGTTTCTGGGAAGTTTTAATGTCATCTGTGTGACTAGGGCTTCCCTGGTTGCTCAGACAGTAAAGAACTGCCTACAATGTGGGAGACCCCGGTTCGATCCCTGGTCGGGAATATCCCCTGGAGAAAGGAGTGGCAACCCACTGTGGTGTTCTTGCCTGGAGAATTTCATGAACAGGGAAGCCTGGTGGGCTACAGTCCATGGGGTCACAAAAAATCAGACATGACTTAATGACTACACTTTGACTTCACTTTCACATGTCAGATTAAGTTTCAGTGAAAATATCCTAAATTTGATAACCATTTTTAACTTCACTCAATCTCAGACTTCTCAGAGATTTTCTCTAAAAATCAGCAATTTCCTTGTAGTCACATGGTATTCTGTATGTGTACTAGTATAAAATGTAAGACAGTACATATCTAATTTCATAACTATTTAAAACATTGTACTTCTAAGTAGTGTTAAAGAGAATATTTTAGTTGGAAAACAATTATGTTATGGATCTTCACATTTGATGAGAATATATGTAAAACACTCTCTTGCATGCATGGATGGGTGCTCAGTCATGTCCACCTTTTTGTGACCCCATGGACTGTTGTTCATCATGGTCCTCTGTCCGTGTGATTCTCCAGGCAAGAATATTGGAGTAGATTGCCATTTCCTACTCCAGAGGAGCTTCCTGACCCAGGTATTGAATCTGTATCTCTTGCATTGTCAGAAGGTTTCTTTACCACTGAGCCATGTGGGAAACTGAAAACCCTCCTTGGATCAGAGTAAATTTTCAGTTTATATAGGATATTGTTATTTGAGTTACCTTGCTCCAAGCTGAATGAGATCTGTATTAAGGAGAAAGAAGATGATTGCATAGGTACAGACTTTGCCTGTCTTACTCAGATACCAAAGGGAAAGAATCCTTACATGTATAGCATGTATAGAATTTTTGACCTCTAAACATTCACTTTCTCAGATTATTTTATTTATGAAGTTATTATGGTATTGTGCAAAGATCACCTACCTGAGATTGAAGTTTGTTGTTATGGTTTTGGCTTCCTTCTAACATTAAGCTCATAAGCAAATCCTTTCAAGCCTTAAGTTTATAACTGTACAATAAAGACATTGAGTTAAAGATCATTTTTAAGGTCATTTTTAAAATTCTGTCAGAGAACATGTGTTTAGTGACAACTGAAATGATGTGCTGGAGATGGAAACTGGTTCTAAAGTGACTTCATACTATTCAGTTCTACTAGAGATGGATTAAAGAAAATACCATTTTCCTTGAACAAGTTGGTAAAGATATATACCTTAGTGTAGATGTATCTTGAAGCAAAATTGGAGTTGTTACAGAATACTAGGTAAGATATCCAGGCTAGGAGTTCGTGTAGTTCATTCTCTGTTTTCATGTCTATTTATTGTGTTATTGCTCTATTGATGCTGTCAAGATATCTTGCAGCTGAGCTCTTACAGAAGATTTAAAGGTACTATACAATTTTTAATTTAGCTGGCTTTATTCATTTATTCATTAAATCAAAATATGCTTATTCAGTGCCTTTATGGAAAATTTCTGATATTTCCCACCTTGTTCAGTGATTAACTTTCTTGTGTCAGGCAAATTATTTAACTTCTTTCAATCTATTTCCCCATTTTTGAAATAAAGGTAATATTCGGAAGAGAATATTAAATAAATTAATATATGTATGTATTATATATAAAGTGTTGAGCCTAGAAGATAGTAAGCATTGAAAAATGTTAGAACCGCTCTTATTGCTATAACTCCAACATATGCATATAAAATGATATCATAGATCAAGGGCTTAAGAGTAACATCTTTAGAAAGGCAATTTTAACAAAATTTGATAAGTGTGCAAAATATTTGCACATTTTCTTGGTCATATGTTGTCACCAGAATGTGATGTAGTTAGGAAAACATTTTATTATGAAAAATTTTCAGTTAGTATAGTTCTCCGTCTCCTCAAATTGTATATAAAATGTGCTTTAAAAATCTACCTGTAGGCAGTTCCTGTTACTGTGAGTCTATGACCAACATAGAATGATAAGTGATATTTCTTATTCATTTCAACAGAAGTTATTATTATAATTATTCATTTTACAAATTAGTTACTGTGACTCTTGCTTCATATTCAAGGGCTGCTGCTGCTGCTGCTAAGTCACTTCAGCCATGTCCGACTCTGTGTGACTCCATAGACAGCAGCCCACCAGGCTCCCCCGTCCCTAGAATTTTCCAGGCAAGAACACTGGAGTGGGTTGCCATTTCCTTCTCCAATATTCAAGCCCTTGAACTATGATATCATTTTATATGCATATGTTGGAATGATAGCAACGGTTCTAACATTTGTTCAATATTCCTTCTCCATTTATCCAATATTCCTTCTCCAGTATAAACAATAACTACAATATCAATACTATAAAGGCACTAACAAGTAGATCAATACTGTTGGAATCTGTCTTATTTTGAAAATTTTTGACTTTTGATAAGAAATGCTCATCAAGTCTGCAGGAAGTCTTAAGTCAAGGTGGGATACCAATTCTTTACAGTTTTAGCATATTTTCTCATGTTATTAGTCAAAAAAATTAATTCATATATCTGGGACTCAACTATAGAATGAAAAATTAGCATTATCTTAGCTCCCAAATTCTTCTTTATTTCAAAACAGAGTCAACTGTCTCCAAAACAATTTTATTTAATAATAAGAATGAAACAGTCATGTGAGACCAAGAAGCTAAAATGGAAACAAAAGATCCTAGATCTTATCAACACTACAGGAATTATAAACAAGTTCAGTTCAGTTCAGTCACTCAGTCGTGTCCAACTCTTTGGGACCCCATGAATCGCAGCACGCCAGGCCTCCCTGTTCATCACCATCTCTCGGAGATCACTCAGACTCACATCCATCGAGTCAGTGATGCCATCCAGCCATCTCATCCTCGGTCGTCCCCTTCTCCTCCTGCCCCCAACCCGTCCCAGCATCAGAGTCTTTTCCAATGAGTCAACTCTTCGTATGAGGTGGCCAAAGTACTGGAGTTTCAGCTTTAGCATCATTCCTTCCAAAGAAATCCCAGGGCTGATTTCCTTCAGAATGGACTGGTTGGATCTCCTTGCAGTCCAAGGGACTCTCAAGAGTCTTCTGCAACACCACAGTTCAAAAGCATTAATTCTTTGGCGCTCAGCCTTCTTCACAGTCCAACTCTCACATCCATACATGACCACAGGAAAAACCATAGCCTTGACTAGACAGACCTTAGTTGGCAAAGTAATGTCTCTGCTTTTGAAAATGCTATCTAGGTTGGACATAACTTTTCTTCCAAGGAGTAAGCGTCTTCTAATTTCATGGCTGCAGTCACCATGAGCAGTGATTTTGGAGCC
>SJYT01037048.1:414092-443243 GCA_006410635.1 Cephalophus harveyi | reverse complement strand
TTCAAAAGCATCAATTCTTCGGCGATCAGCCTTCTTCACAGTCCAACTCTCACATCCATACATGACCACAGGAAAAACCATAGCCTTGACTAGACGGACCTTAGTCGGCAAAGTAATGTCTCTGCTTTTGAAAATGCTATCTAGGTTGGACATAACTTTTCTTCCAAGGAGTAAGCGTCTTCTAATTTCATGGCTGCAGTCACCATCAGCAGTGATTTTGGAGCCTAAAAAAATAAAGTCTGGCACTGTTTCCACTGTTTCCCCATCTATTTCCCATGAGGTGATGGGACCAGATGCCATGATCTTCGTTTTCTGAATGTTGAGCTTCAAGCCAACTTTTTCGCTCTCCTCTTTCACTTTCATCAAGAGGCTTTTTAGCTATAATATGTATGAAATTTGAAACCATTAAGTGAAAGAAGGTAGACACAGAAGGCCACATAGTATCTGATTCTGCTTAAGTGAAATGTCCAGAACAGGCCAATCCATAGAGACAGAAAAGTACATCAGTGTTTGCCATGGACTGTGGAAGGGAAGAATGGAGAAGGATTCCTAATAGGTATGAGATTTCTTTGGGGAATGAGAAAAATGTTCTGAAATTAGATGGTGGTGATGGCTGCACAACTATATGTCTATACTAAAACCTTAAATTGCACACTTTAAAAGGGTGAATTTTATAGTATGTGAATTATATCTCAATAAAAATTCTTTTCCAAGATGATGATAATAGCTGACATTTATTAAAGGGTGGTGCTAGACGCTGTACGATGGCTTTTCTGGATTCTTTTATTTAATTCTGGTAACAACCACAGGAATATGTACCCTTATGATTTCCATCTTACAGAGGAGGGAACCGAGGCTTACACAGACTCAATACTCTGCCTCATGTCACATGAAGTTTGACAGCAGACTCTGGTTTTACTACGTAGTGCCTCCGTGATAAGCACGGCTAACCCTTGTATATCTTCTGTTCTCTCTTTACTGCCATCATGGAGTTCAACCTCAGTGTTTTTAACCTTTTGCTATTTTATTCTTTCAGGATTCTGCAACTGCATGTTCTATTAGTCAAGAATAGGAATAGGTCTGAGCAGTTGGTCCACCTCCCACCCCAACAAAGGATTTTACTCGAGGTTGGCTTTATCCCTGTTTCTTCATATGCCATTCCCTTGGAGCAGCCATCTTGATCCCCTGATCTAAATGAAAGGCCTCTCATTAAAGGCTCTCACTGAATTGTGCACTTCTTTTTTATGGTGCCTATCACAACCCTGAGAAGATCTGATTAACATTTGTCTCCTTCCCTAGTCTACAAAACCCATGATGTCAGAGGCCATGTCTATTTTGTTCACTCAGCAAGTAGCACCAAGCACACAGTAGGCACTCAATAAGTATCAACTGAATGACTAAACACCATCACTGTAAGAAGACTCCTGCACTCTTCACGTTTCCCTACTGTTGCCCACTGTACAGAATCTCTTTTCAGTATTTTATGTATCATTCCTCTGGCTTCTGGATCCAGTGCTTAAACTTGGCATGGGAGGGCTTCAGAACCACTGCTGGCTCGTGCTGCTGGAAAGTGACGCACCAGTGGAAAGCTTTGGCTTCGGTTCTAACCTCAGAGACTTCACTAGAACGTCTCCTCTGTGTTGTGCTCCCCTACTCTGACTGTGATTTTGGCGTTCACCTCATTTCTTGCCTCCGCTAGCTCTCATGACTGTTCATAACAGCGTTTCCGATTAACTCCCCCATGATCCCGAACAACTTTACTCGTAAAAATCTCCCATCACCACTTAAAGTGTTAAATATGTACCTTGCAATATTCCCAAGATATAAATAAGTGAAGTATCCCAGAAATGTTAATTGCTTCAGGTTATACAGCAAATAAGTGGTAAAAACCAGAGTGGGAAACTACTTAATTCTAAACCCCCTAAGGCCTGTGTTTTATATTTCTAAGTTTTCCTGACCATGCCCAGCACAATGCCTGGTGCATATTAAGAGCTTATTAAATATTTGTTGAATGAGAACCCTGAATTCTTGCTGAAGATGACTCGTACTCCATTCTACATCAGCTGTTTCCCAAACTCTGATCTACCCCCTACTACACTTTTTAAGTTTGGAGTTCAGTTCAGCTCAGTTCAGTCGCTCAGTCATGTCTGACTCTTTGCGACCTCATGAACCACAGCATGCCAAGCCTCCCTGTCCATCACTAACTCCCAGAGTTTACCCAAACTCATGTCCATTCAATCAGTGATGCCATCCAACCATCTCATCCTCTGTCGTCCCCTTCTCCTGCCTTCAATCTTTCGCAGCATCAGAGTCTTTTCAAATGAGTCAGCTCTTCACATCAGGTGGCCAAAGTATTGGAGTTTCAGCTTCAACGTCAGTCCTTCCAATGAATACCCAGGACTGATCTCCTTTAGGATGGACTGGTTGAATCTCCCTGCAGTCCAAGGAACTCTCAAGAGTCTTCTCCAACACCACAGTTCAAAAGCATCAATTCTTCGGTGCTCAGCCTTCTTTATAGCCCAACTCTCACATCCGTACATGACTACTGGAAAAATCATAGCCTTGACTAGATGGACCTTTGTTGGCAAAGTAATGTCTCTGCTTTTTAATATGCTGTCTAGGTGGGTCATAACTTTCCTTCCAAGGAGCAAGCATCTTTTAATTTCATGGCTGCAGTCACCATCTACAGTGATATTGGAGCCCCCAAAAATAAAGTCAGCAACTGTTTCCACTGTTTCCCCAACTATTTGCCATGAAGTAATGGGACCAGATACCACGATGTTAGTTTTCTGAATGTTGAGCTTTAAGCCAAGTTTTTCACTCTCCTCTTTCACTTTCATCAAGAGGCTCTTTAGTTCTTCACTTTCTGCCATAAGGACGGTGTCATCTGCATATCTGAGGTTATTGATATTTCTCCTGGCAATCTTGATTCCAGCTTTTGCTTCTTCCAGCCCAGCGTTCTTATGATGTACTTTGCATATAAGTTAAATAAGCAGGGTGACAACATACAGCCTTGATGTACTCCTTTTCCTATTTAGAACCAGTCTGTTGTTCCATGTCCAGTTCTAACTGTTGCTTCTTGATCTGCATACAGGTTTCTCAAGAGGCAGGTCAGGAGGTCTGGTATTCCCATGTCTTTCAGAATTTTCCACAGTTTATTGTGATCCACAAAGTCAAAGGCTTTGGCATAGTCAATAAAGCAGAAATAGATGTTTTTCTGGAACTCTCTTGCTTTTTCCATGATCCAGCAGATGTTGGCAATTTGATCTCTGGTTTCTCTGCCTTTTCTAAAACCAGACTGAACATCTGGAAGTTCACAGTTCACATATTGCTGAAGCCTGGCTTGGAGAATTTTGAGCATTACTTTGCTAGCGTGTGAGATGAGTGCAATTGTGCGATAGTTTGAGCATTCTTTGGCATTGCCATTCTTTGGGATTGGAATGAAAACTGACCTTTTCCAGTCCTATGGACACTGCTGAGTTTTCCAAATTTTCTGGTATATTGAGTGCAGCAGTTTCATAGCATCTTTTAGCATTTGAAACAGCGCAACTGGAATTCCATCACTTCCACTAGATTTGTTCATAGTGATGCTTCCTAAGGCCCACTTGACTTCACATTCCAGGATGTCTGGCTCTAGGTGAGTGATAACACCATCATGATTATCTGGAGTAGGAATGCCCAAATTCTAAATGGACCTAACCAAAGCCATCAAACCAACCCCACTTTCTCATTTTTTGGTATCACTAATATTGACACCACCATTTGTTAAAGCTTTATTGGATAATAGTTGATTTATAATGTTGTGTTAGTTTTTGCTGTACAGCAAAGTGAGTCTGTTATACATATAGCCATTATATTTTTAGATTCGTTTCCCATATAGGTCATTACAAAGTATTGAGGAGAACTCCCTGGCACCAACATTTTTTAATCCATCTTCAGTTGAAACCCGTCTTTTCAATTCTCCAGTCTCGTTAATAAGCACAAGCAATGGTCAAGTCCTACAGATTCTTTTTTTTTTTTTTTTTTGGCCATGCCACATGGCTTGTGAGATCTTAGGTCCCTGACGAGGGATTGAATTTGGGCTTTCAGCAGTAAATGCATAGTCTTAACCACTGGACCACCAGGGAGTTCCCAGATCATATTGATTCTGCTTGCAAAATACCTCTGTGTTTTCATTTCAATTCCCACTGCCATCCAGTTCAGAGTCTCATTACCTTTCAGCCAGACTTATCTTAATAAACACTCCTGACTCCCTCCTGCTAAGCTCTCCCAACTCCAACAGTGCCTAGATACTGTTTCTAGATTAATTGTTTGATTCTGATATATTCTTGTGAAAAAGCTTTCAATAACTCCTTACACTATTCTGTACAACTTTAAGTTTCATGTAATTCAAAGTGGTTCAAAAAAGAATCCCCGTTTACCTTACTACCCTTATTGTTTCCTTCTATGTTGCACAACTTCTCTGGGCAAGCCAAAAGAAACTCCTCAGTATTTCCTGTTCGTAACTTGTTTCCTCTCTCCACGCTGCCTATGATTTATTCCTTATGTTCAAATGCCTGCATCTTGACCTGAACATCTCAAATGAAAACTCTTTCAGGAATCTTTTCTTGACTCCTGCCACCATGTGAAGCTCCTCCCACTCTTGCCATTTTTGACTCTTCTAGATACCTCTTCATGCCTCTTCTATGGTTTATCTACTAGTGTTATAATTTGATGTACATGTCATCATCTCTAGTAGATAATGAAGTCAGAGTCCATAACTTACACAAATTTGTCACTTGTTCATCAAGCTAGTATCTTGTGTAGAGTGAGCAGCTGTGGTGTTTAAATACCTCTCTTTCACCATCCATTTCTTCTATTTATATACCCCCCTCCAAAAATCCATTTCCTTGTATTCAACCTGTTAGAAAACTGCTAAACCCAACTCATGTATCTATAGCTCATCACTCAGCTCACTCACATATTCCATGTATATGAAACTGCATAAGTTTCATGTGATTAATATTTATAATTAGAAAACATCAACTTTTAAAGAGGACACAGTATATGGTGACTAAAAACTTTAGATAGCTATTTCTAGTTCCAGTTAATTTTTAACAGGAGAAAATAATGAGAGGAAAACTTCCACCTTTAAAGGCACAAAAGAAGAACCAATATACTAGTCTCAGTCTACCAGATGGAATGCAAGTTTCCGGACCCTAAAAATATTTACAGTTATCTTTTTGGCTGCTTTTGAGTAGCAGTGACTGGCATTAGTGGGATTCTCCTCCCTTGAGGATGAAAAATGAAGCTTGAAAGAATGTTCATTACCAGTCGGGTATGTGTTGACCAAACTGATTTTTCAACTGCCAAAATGTGTATACTGGCTTCTGTCTCATCTACAGACCTCTAGAACCAAAAGTAATTGATCAAATTAGCTCAACTATAATCCCCTACTAGTTCTGTTATGATTGCAGCTTATTAACCTTAGTACACTGTTTATTTAAACACGTGGATGACATCATGAAAACCACCCCCTTTCATCAAATCATGATGCAGGCTACGAAAAACAATTTGGTTTCAAACCACCCTAACATATGGTCATTTTTCTTTTCTTCTCTATATTGAAAGATAAAGTATAAAACCTCAGTTCACAGTCATTTGATTTTTATGCCAGCTGGCTCTCCCTCAGTAAAATGGAAACATTTTCATGTCATTTAAAATGAAGCAAACTAAAATACTAAACAATCGTGCTTCAGCCCTGCAAAAGGAGAAATGATGAGAAAAATTGTTATTTTGATATTCCCTTTATCCCTTTTTTGCCAAGTTCACTTTTCCAAGCTGTGTAACAGTTTCATGTACTGCTGTCTGTCGGATAATGCCCAGCAAAGTATTAATGCTAGAATTAGCCACAGGACTAGTAAGCTATTTGTTCTTGGTGATCTTATGTTGCTGTATAAGTTCTGATGTGCTTTGGTTAGAAAAGTTGGTGCATGTATATACATTCTTACCTTCAAAGCATGTTAAGTTCCTTGTTTTCTATGGTGTTTGTGCTGTTATAGTTCCAATATTATTCCACAACACCACCTTCTTCCTTTGCATCAATTTTTAGCATGTAACAAGCCTAATCTTTGAATACTTGTAGGAGACAAATGGATTAGTCATTCAGAAGTGAACTACTGCTTTACTGGTGGCACCAATATGAGCCAACACTCTACAAGGGACACGAAATACAAATAATTAATGCAATCAATGGCAGACTTACTCTGTTGACACTTGCAATTTTTGTCACCTTGGATAATAAACCTATCCTTTAGATTTTGAGAATTTATAAAAGTAAGTAATTTTACATGTGTTATTAAGACTTTTTATGTACACTCAGTCATGTCTGACTCTTTGTGACCCTGTGGACTGTAGCCCACCAGGCTCCTCAGTCCATGGGATTCTCCAGGCAAGAATACTGGAGTGGGTTGCCATTTCCTCCCGACCCAGGGATCGAACCCAGGTCTCCCGCATTGTAGGCAGATGCTTTAACCTCTGAGCCACCATGGAAGCCCCTAGTATGAAGGGTTAAAAATCTATAAAGTCATGGTTATTGTCTGTAAGATGGATAATTTAGTTCAGCATTTCCAAAATTGTATTCTTTGAATCACTACCTTTAAGCTTTACCCTGTGAAAAAAGAATTCCACGTATGAAAAAGTGTTAATTCCCTCTTGGAAAATCATATTAAAGGCCCTGAGATATCCTGAAGTGAAGAGATATGTTAAATCTGTTTAATCTAGAGTTTACCACATTTATTTGATCATGAATCACTGTTTTTGTGCAGTACCTCTACACATTTCATGAAATGTATTTGGGAAATTCTGGCCCAGTACACTTGAGGACAGGGATTGTATATACTATTTCTGTAGGTATTACCCAGATTTTAGAAATATACGGTTAAATGAAATATATTGTCAGACTCAGGCATTTAGAGAAGATGCTCCTAAATTCCAATCCAAAGACAGGTATCTGCTGTCAGCATTACTATTTCTTCGGGAAAATGTTATAAATGCAAATTCCCTAGGCTCTGTTCCTTAAAAGTTTCTAATTCAATAGGTCTGAGGTTGGTTCTAAGAATCTGCATTAAATCAGGAAACTCAGCCAGGGGCTGTGTATCAACCTAGAGGGGTGGGATGCGGAGGGAGATGGGAGGGAAGTTCAAGAGGGAGGAGATATGTGTATACCTATGTCTGATTCATGTTGAGGTTTGACAGAAAAGAACAAAATTGTGCAAACAATTATCCCTCAGTAAAAAAATAAATTAAAAAAAAATTTCTGAAGTGATTCTCAGTCATGGCTAGTTTAGGATCTTCTGGTAAGTATATGAAAAAAAAAAAATGAGGCCCCCAGTTGAGCTTTCAGTGCCTGTTAACTAAGTCGGTATGTTCTGAGGTCACAAGCTAAGTCCCAGCTTTGAAAATATACATATGCTGTATATATATGAATGAACCTGGCCAAGTGCAAAGTACTAAGGTTGAAGGTAAGTCAATTCACATACTGAAAATTTTCAAATTTAGCACAAACTCAGGGTTTCAAAAATCTGGACTGGGCCAAGAGAACATAATAGTTATGATTTATTTATTTAAAGTTGACCATCCCCCTTGTACTGTGGAGTAAAGATGCACCTTGATATTTAATATGATGACTGGTCAACCCAGAAAGAACTAATGAAAAAGAGATGTCAGATATTTATGGAATTGGGAGTGTTTTGGATTGGCCCATAAGACTGTTGAAACGATACTGCTGGCCAACCCAATATATCCTCCCCAGACTGCAGGAAGGTGGCTTTAAAACTTAAATGTCAGATCTGACTTAAAATCGAACCTTGGGTATTAAGACTAAGCAGATGATTTTTTTGACATCAGCACTGTAAACATTATAAACAGCAATACAAATTTCTATAAGATGATAAACTTTATACTGTCCCATAACCAAAAAAGTTCTGTATAGAAATATGTGCTGAAAGTGTCTCTATATTTTATAACACAAATGTTTGAGATCATTCCTGATTTGACCCCCTTTTTAGTAAAATTTAGTTTATAAATAATTGCTGTTTCTTAGTTACTTTTCATATACTGTTGATAGAGTTAACTGATAGTTTATCTTCTGAAACAATCTAAAGAAAGATTTTACAGATGGTCAAACTATCCAAAATTAACCCAAAAGATTTTTAATAGCCTTTAAGATTATTTTCCAAGGATAAGCAATAAAGAACATAGTAAGGATTGCATATTAGTGTGTTTTTTAAAAAGTTTTTGTGTGTGATTTGTGCTGCCATCTCCCCTCTCCATTGTTTTTCTTACATTAGTTTTACAAGCCATTTAAAAAAAAATAAAGATTTGTTAGCAGGTATCATTTTACTTTTTTGACTTACTACCCTAATTGGGACTTCTATCCTTAGAAAATATTATGGTAGAATAGATTCTTTAGAATTGTTTCCTTTGATTGGTTAAATAATTTGATTATTCCATACAACTGAATGCTATGAAGTGATTAAAAGTGATAATATAGCTCTGTATTAATTAACATGGAAAGATATTCATTAAATAAAAGGAAAAGGAAAACATGTTCAAGGTACTTAAGTGAAAAAGCAAAACACCAAACAGTATGAATCCACAGGTTTAGATTCTATGTATTTAATGTATAAATTGAGAAAGGAAATAATAGCTAAATAGCTGTGACAGATGATGTGCCAGGCATTGTTCTGAGCACTTCGTACACATTAACCTGTTTAATTCTCATAATCACCCTGTTAAAGTGCTTTCTCTTATGCCTTCCCCCTGCTTTCAGAAACTGAAGCACAGAGATGCTAAGTCATTTGCTCAAGGTCACAAAGCTAGTAAATGGTAGATCTGGATTTTGAACATAGGCAGTCTGGTTCCACAGCTCACATTCTTAATTTCTTGGCTATATGAAATGTACCAAAAATAGTAATGCTGTTAGTTGAGCTATTTTCATTTTTATTCCTTCATGGACTGTCACAATTTCTTCTTCAATCAGTGTGTAGGTTTAGTTGCTCAGTCGTGTCTGACTCTTGTGACCCCATGGACTGTAGCCCACCAGGCTTCTCTGTCCATGGGATTCTCCAGGCAAGAATACTGGAGTGGGTTGCCATTTCCTTCTCCCAATCAGTGTGTATTACTTTCAAATTAGAAAAAAGAGTTCTAAATGAAGAACTGCTTCTCCTCCTAAAGAACACAGTAATAAATACAACAGATCCCTGGATGGCAGCATACTATTTAGAGTTCAGTCTAGCTGTCTAAAGCAAACTCTTTAAAAGATTACATATTATCTTAACACTACAGATAAGGATATAAAAACTGAGCAATGTAGTGAGTTTTCTAGCTAAAGATGAGTCAGTGGCAAAGAATTACAATATGATCCAACGTCTATAAGGACCTGAATCATTCTTTAAAACTTGGCTAGTGATGAAAGGATGATATAATTTTTTGTATTTATTATGTTAAAAGGTCTTAGGACACAACTCTACAAGATGAATGTGCCCATGCTCTGCTCTACTGCTGCAAACTGAAAACACTGCATCCATCTCACCCTCTTAGTGGACTCCTGCCTACTGATCTGTGACAGCTTCTCAACGGACGACAAGAAAAAGGTCTTTAAGGGTACTCTGAACTCAGCCCCCCAGTCACATACCAACTCTGCTAAGAGGTTCTTATAAAATACATCCTAATTCCACATTGTCATGCTTCATACTTGTTTAGTAATGTGAAAAAAAAAAAAAACCTCTTATCAGTTTGATGACTTCTGTTTTACCATTTTCAAATGAGAATTATCTCTTCCTCTTACATGTTATATTTCTAGTTTAACTCTAATTAGTTTGATCTAGAAGGAATTGCAGGGGAATATAGTTTCATTCTCCCAGATAATCCAATAGTCCTTAAATGGGTATCAGATCACCATGTACAGCACTGGAAAGTTTCCAGGCTCCTTGAGAAACTACAACTGAAGCAATATTTATTGAGTAAATAATGTATGTATTTGTGCCAGAACTGTACTAGAAGGTCTGGGAAAAGAAAATAACTCTTCTATCACTCCAAGTGATTCCTTGTGTTCCACAGATCAAGGGACAGTTCAAAACTATCATTTAGAAATTTGCTGTTTCTGAATAGAGAGGAGGAAATGGCTAAAGTGACAAGTGATAATTGAGAGGTTCAGTATTAGACAGCTTGACTTGTACAGTCATGTTGTTTGTTATTCCTCAAGTTATTCCTTAAGTTGTAAATAAAAGTTAGCTATTTTTCTAAATGTAAGCATAACACTGCAACTGTACACATGGACATCATAGGTGATCAATAACGAAATGAGATTATGTTCATCACAGCCAAAGATGAAGAAGCTCTATATAGTCAACAAAAACAAGGCTGGGAGCTGACTGTGGCTCAGATTATGAGCTTCTTACTGCAAAATTCAGGCTTAAATCAAAGAAAGTAGGGAAAGCACTAAGCCATTCAGGTATTGGTATTGTTATTGTTCAGTCTCTAGGTTATGACTGACACTTTGTGACCCCATGGACTGCAGCACGCCAGGCTCCCCTGTCCTTCACTATCTCCTGGATTTTGCTCATATTCATGTTCTTTGAGTCAGTGGTGCTATCTAACCATCTTATCCTCTGCCACCTCCTTCTCCTTTTACCTTCAATCTTTCCCAGCATCAAGGTCTTTTCCAGTGAATTGGCTCTTTACATAACTAGCCTAAAATATTGGAGCTTCAGCCTCAGCAACAGTCCTTTCAAAGAATATTCAGGGTTGACTTCCTTAAGGATTGATTTGTTTGATCTTCTTGAAGTCCAGGGGATTCCCAAGAGTCTTCTCTAGCACCACAGTTCAAAAGCATCAATTCTTCAGTGTTCAGCCTTCTATATGGTCCAATTGTCACATCCATACATGACTACTGTGAAACCATATCTTTGACTATACAGACCTTTGTCAGCAAAGTGATGTCTCTGTTTTTTAATATGCTGTCTAGGTTGGTCATAGCTTTCCTTCCAAGGAGCAAGCGTGTTTTAATTTCATGGCTGCAGTCACCATCGGCAGTGATTTTGGAGCCCAAGAAAACAAAACCTGTCACTGCTTCTACTTTTGCCCTTCTATTTGCCATGAAGTGATGACGCCAGATTCCATGATCTTAGTTTTTCGAATGTTGAGTTTTAAGCCAGCTTTTTCACTCTGATGAGAAATTCTTTAGTTCCTCTTTCCTTTCTGCCATTAGACTGATAGCATCTGCATATCTGAGGTTGTTGATATCTGTCTCTTATACACATCTAGATGTGTATAAGAGACAGGCATAACACATACACCCATGGTGGATTCATGTCAATGTATGGCAAAACCAATACGGTATTATAAAGTAAAATAAAGTAAAAATAAAATTAAAAAAAAAATTTAAACTATATAGAAAGAAAAAAAGATAAAATTTTTTTACTGCTTATAGATAAAAGTGTTATTTTAGCATACTTCAGATTTTTTGCTATTTCTTACAAAAACAGAAAAACAGGGCCAAATCTGTTTTAAAAACTGTTTTCTCATTTAATAGAACTTGGAGTTTTCCTGTTAATAAATATAACTACATTATCATTTTTTAAATAGCTGTTTATTTCATTGTAAGAAAGGGTCATAGCGAATTACTTAATCTTGTCTTTTTGTAGATTTGGGTTATTCCCACATTACTGAGATACTATAATCAATATCACTGTATGCATAAAAACATACATACACACATATATGAATATGTATCTATGTATGCACATGCATATGTTTATATGATACATATATGTATACTTTTTTGCTCTTTCATTTGATTATTTCCTTAAGAATTTCCTTGTGGCTTCTGAAGGTAAACACCTTTGTGTCTTGATACAAAAGTGCCAGATTGCTCTCCAAAACCAGCAGAGCCAGTTTACCAACTGGCCCACAAAATTAGAGTGCCTTCATTGAGACAAATCACCAATCCTTGGTGTTACCAGTTTCTAAATACTTGGCATTGTTCTAGGTAAGAAAATAGCTTTATTTTGGTTATAAGTAAGGTTGAATGTCTTTTTACATGTTTATGGCTATTTATATTCTTTCTTTTGTGACTTGCCTAGTCATGACTTTTGCCCACATTTCTATTGAGATAGTTATCTTTTCAAAATAGATTTTAAATTATTTATGTATTCATTATTCTATTTTAATTTGTCACATACATCATAAAGTTTTTCTAGTTCACTTTAAGTTTTTCTTTTTTTTGTTTTCAGACAGAATTTTAAAATCTCTAATTAAAAAAAAAAATGACTAGAGATAAGTTTCCTAGGGAGACTTTGTTGTTATTGTCCTTTCCTGATTCAGTTCACAGGAAAAAAAAAATCTAAGACCATGAATGAAATAGGAGTGCTTATGTGGATTAAGGAGAAGGAAATGGCAACCCACTCCAGTATTCTTGCTTGGAGAATCCCATGGACAGTCAAGCCTGGCGAGCTATAATCTATGGGGTCACAAAGAGTCAGACATGACTGAATGACTAGACAACAACGGATGTGGGTCAGATAATAAATATATTCAGTACTTTATTGTTACAAGCAGATATTTTCTAAATATTGAGCCATTATGTAAAGTTTAAACTAGAAACCATGTAATATGTGTATTATAAGACACACATTTACTTTTATACTTTTCTAATTTGTTCATAACAGTATATATATATATATACATCTATCTATCTTTACATTTTAGGTACTTGTGAAGAGTAATAATTTTGTGGAAACACACAGATTTTTAAAACTTTGATCTTTTATATACTGTTACATATATTCATAGATATATATATATTATGGCTTAGAATTGTCAGGGAGCATTTATCCAGCTCACAAAACGTACATACTATAGGAAGTAACACTACGCTAATATAGAAATGGAAGTGTGTTTCAAGCAGTTATTGCTAATAGAATTTGCATTATTTTTTAGTATAAAGAAACTGACATTTTTACTTTGGTAACTGAAAGGTAGCAGAAAGGACAATAATTCAGCTGTGGGCCAACATAAGTTTTGGTGAATGCTTGCCAAATAGCATTTTACATGCACCCGCTCGCAAAGCAAATAGTGATCTTGTTGCAAAGCCCAGCTCCATGTGTTCAGTCACATTTCCTCCAAAGAAATCATGAAGTGAGCTGCCACCTACAATTCAAGTCAGTTGTATGTTACTTCTGGCTTTTAATGAAAATGTAAAACCCATGGGCCCAATTCTCTTTACTTGGCTCTGTATGTGTAAAGGGTGAGTTGAAGAGAAGTAATTAAGGACAGACGGGGAACTTTTGGAAAAACTAAACTAGGGATTAACTCAGATGCACTAAGAGTTGTTTAAATTCTTTTTGACCTTGCCTTATAAACATAATCTGTTTTAGTAACTTTGACTGCTTTGCCAAGTTGAGTGGTCGACATAGCATCTCTCTGTGAGGTATGTTCCTAAGCATTCAATCAAACATGAGACCAAGAGATAGAAGTAATAGTATGTTTAATATTTGAATTATTACTTTCAGAACAAGTTATATAGATTTTTTAAAAGAAAAAGGGTTTTCATGCTCACATGTCTGATTCAGTTGGGGGCCATACTTTTATTGCTGCATGGACTTTAAGAGACTCCAAGCTCGTTTCAATTGCTGGTGCAAAGGTGTAATATATTTTAGTAATTTGGCATTTGTTTATTATTATTGTCACTGAATCTGCACATGTGAAATTTATTTTTGGTTAATGAATGCTGTTGTACCTAAGCGGGTCTCTCAGACAACAACAGGGTACATCAAGACCCCAGTGTCAATTAAAAGTTGAGTAATGGTTTCTGCATTTTATCTTTTCTTTTGGGTAAATATTATAGAGTTTTAGGTATATTCTTCCACCAATCTAAGATATAATCTTTTTTGAGTGTGTATGCAGGATACTAGCAACTGGTAAAATATCAAATGTAAATAATTCTTCGTTACAGCTTTTACGAGAGATTAGAATAATGATATAATCTTTTTATAATAAATTGATGTTTTTAAAATCGTAAAAACTAAGTATGGTCCATAAGATATAGACTCTGAATTTAAGGAACTGAAGAAGATGGTAATTCAGCATCCATAATCTCCTGCATGGGTGTGAGATTAGAAAGCATTAGGTTTTCAATAGTACGTAGGAGAATTGCACATGTGAGGGCTAGCTTCTTGGTTCTATATTAAAATTGGATCTCATGAGGTTTCTGGGTGGATTTAATGAAAGTACACATAGCATTTCTAGCATATTGCCTTACTAACATAGAACAGAGGCTCAAGAAATGTTACTCTCAGGTTAATAACCCAGGCTTCCCTGATACTGGCAAAACCAGGGATTATTATCCTCATATACAGATGAAGAAACTGAGGTTTAGAGACATTAGGGAATTTTTCTAATTCACATAGTGAATTATAGATCTGGGATTCAAACCCAAGCTTGTTGAGACTAGAACTTAACCTCTGTAATATTCAGCAGTGTTCCCCAAACTTTGGTACTTTTATTTCCGGTAGTCTATATGAGGGCTTCCCAGGTGGCTCATGGTAAAGAATCTGCCTGCCAATGCAGAAGATGCCAGTTGGATCCCTGGGTTGGGATGATCCCCTGGAGAAGGAAATGGCAAACCACTCCAGTATCCTTGCCTGGGAAATCTCACGGACAGGGGGCTGGTGAGCTATAGTCCATGGGGTCACAAAGAGTTGGACACGACTTAGTGACTAAACAACAACAAAAGCATATATAAAATTATTCTAAGTGGAACACAAACACATCCTTTAAATGTAATTGTATGTATATCTATCTATATCTATCTATATATTCATTTTTACTGGCCTTATCATCCATTTTTTTCCTGGTTTGCTTCAGAGTGGAAAAGCATCAGAGAAATTCTTATTTTGTAAAGAAAAGCAACTTCCTTACTAATAAAATATTTGCAGTATTCTTGAAGCACCTTTAAATTATTTTCTTTTTAAAATAGCTTTATTGAAATATAATTAATATATCAACAGCTTCACCCTTTTAAAACATGCAATTCAGTGATTTTTAGTATATTCACAAAGTATATTGATCACTACTATCTATTCTAGAACATGTGTATTATCCCCAAAAGAAAGTCCATTTAGTCACTTCTCATTCTCCCCTTTGCCCAGCCCCTGAAAATCACAAATTTAATTTTTGTCTCTATGGATTTACCTATTTTGGATATTTCTTACGGATGGAGTTAGACAATACATGGCCTTTTGTGTCTGGCTTCATTCAGTTTGCATAATGCTTTCAGTGTTCACCTCTTTTGTATCCCAGCCAGTTGCTGTTTTTGTTCTTCACTCAGTCGTGTCTGACTCTTTGAGATCCCATGGACTGTAGCACACCAGGCTTCCCTGTCCTTCACCATCCAAACTCATGTCCATTGAGTCGGTGATACCATCCAACCATTTCATCATAGCCAATACTTGATTCTTTTTTTATGGCCAAATAATACAGCATTGTGTGGATGTACCATATTTTGTTTATCCATCCATCAGCGGGTGGCCATTTGGGTTGTTTCTACTATTTGGCTTTTATGAATCATGCTGCTATGAATATCCATCTGTAAGTATTTGTTTGCAAGTCTTTTGGGTAATATAGCTAACAGTGGAATTGCTGGTCTTATGGAAACTCTAGGCTTAATTTTTTGAGGAGTCTCCAAACTGTTTTTCACAGTGGTTACACCATTTTACATTCCTAATAGCAGTGTATGAGAGTTCCAATTTCTCCATTTCCTCACCAACAGTTGTTATTTTTCATGAAAAAAAAATTATAGCCACACTAATGAGTTACATGAAATGTCATATATATTTTCTGACTGTTTGCTTTTCATTTATGGCACTGATAAGATTTCTTAAATACCCTTTCATTTAAGTAGGAAAAACTGAATAATTTAAAAATAAAAAGATAAATAACACACGAATGAAATATGGATATGGCAAAATTTGTGACGGTGTGACCTGGGGCAAGTTACTTAATTTCTTTGAGCCTCAGTTTCATCATCTGTAATAAAGGGGGGCACTGGACTGTTAAAGCAGATTAAGTGGGCTAATATTCATAAAGTGCTTAAAATGGTACCTCTATAAAATTATGCTAAATAAATAGAGAAAGTGGTATTGAATGACTGAAGTTTGAGAAGCTCCTGTGTAACGTATACTACACTCTTTATTAACTGGGACTGGCTTCTTCTACAGGGGGTATTCAGTCAATGTTTAACTAATAAAATGAATGGCAGAGTGA
Organism: Cephalophus harveyi; assembly: GCA_006410635.1. NCBI lineage: Eukaryota > Metazoa > Chordata > Mammalia > Artiodactyla > Bovidae > Cephalophus > Cephalophus harveyi. Next base: position 426,938 of record SJYT01037048.1, on the reverse strand, counting down.
ATTTAATTGTAGCATTGAATTTCACTGTTTACCCTGAGCTTGTGTGATAAAAGGTGCTGCAGAAATGGAGACTTTTCTCAGGGTGGGGGTTGTGCAGACATGTAGGCACAGAATGGTCACTGCTGACATTCTGCCACAGAAAATCCCAACCTATCCACTGTTACCAGCCACTACTCAAAACGCTGGCGCTTGCAGGAGGTGTGAAAAACACCCATCTCTTTTCCTCCTGGATTCTTAGCTTGTTTTCTTCTTCTTTGTCCCTTCCTTTCTTCCTGTCTAATGATTTTCTAAATTGGTGGGGCTAGATTTCAATTCTCTCTTTTTGTCCATGATAGAAAGGCAAGTACACGGTGATCACAAATGACAATATTTTAGTCTTTCTAACAGGATTTGGCCTAGCTATGGTTCTCTGGAAAGATCATGGTTGTAGTCAACAGTAGCCACTTGACCTCCAGGGGGTGAAACGTTACAAACAATTCCCTTCCCTTAGCAGATTCATCCTCTCACACTTGGATGTTAGAGTTTAAACATTCATGAGTTAAACGGCCAAATAAAAGTGATTGTTCCACTTGACATCAGACATAAAGATTTTTCTTGAGTAATGCAAGAGAGTTAATGAAGAAAAATATTTCACTGATATAAAAAACACTTTAGTTTTCATTTATAGAATTATGAGCAGTGCAATGTTCTCTGCTCGGCAGTGCCACTGTTTTATGCATCTTTACAGTTAATAACTTATTCTGGGTATTAAATCTGTCACATTCCTTTTACTTAGACCTGCAGTGAAAAATTTACAGCAGGAGACCCAGAACTGACCCAGCAATTTGAAAACATAACATAGATATGAATCCAATTATTCTCCATCTAAACCCTGACACTTATGCCCCACATCAATATGTGACATCTGAACCAGTCATACATAATATCTAACTCATCAACGTCAATGCAGAAATAAAAACAAAAAGATTAGTTCACACCCACTTTCAGAAGAGTCTGAATAATAAAAATAAAAAATACTAGCCTGAGCCATGTAATTTAAATACTGACATAAAACATATTTTTAAAAGTTGGTTAAAGAACAGAATACGCGCTCCCTCCTGGTGTGCTGGTCTTTCCCCCTTTACCAACTATTTTGCCACGAAAGAGAAAGAGTTGCTTGGCCAAGTTCATAAAGCAAAACAAATGACTTGTGGAGCAGGAATGTATCTGTGGCTAACTCCTTAGGTCTAAAGGTTCTTGCCAAATGCACCAGCCATTTCTGGTTTTATTCTTTGTAAAAATCAGCAAAATTTTCACCAGAACCGCTGGAACTGTTTTCTGTGTCAAAATGTAACTAGATCAAACAGTGGCCTTGTGAAGGGAAGTAGGTGGCCTGGGGGAGATTCCTTCAGGTAAAAAATGTGAAACTTCCAGGGTTGTGGTATAAATAAAAAATTACTTTTAAGAAGTGTAAAATGAGGCATTTTACTTTAGCCCTCTTCAACGGATAGAAAGAGACATTCTAGAATAGGCTAAAAAGTGATAAATAAGAAGAATGTGAATTAGCGCTTCAACCAAGGAGGAATGTTTTTCTTGTTCTCAGGGAAGGAAGCAGAAGACGAAAAGACATTAGCATCATGAGAAAGTGACAGAGCGAGCACGTGTGCCTCTGCACATGCTCAAAACATGCTCCCTTCCTTCTGTCGAGATCAAAGTAAAAGTGAAATCACAGGAAGCAAGTTGGTCACAAGACCTATGTTCGATCAAAACTAGGTTCTACGTGGAGAACAAAACAGAACGTTTTCAGGATCTGTTTGACTTCTAATGGATGATAATGACAATGAAAGACAACTTACCCAGCAACCCTTCAGATCAAATTTCTTAGCCATCTTTTTAGAGTGCATGAATTAGACTTTGGCTTTTTATTCTGTTACATTTACGTTATCAGAGACTAATTCCCAATCTATCATAGTCACAAAGGGGCACAAAGCCAACACAACATGTAACAATCCAGAAGCTACAGAAGTTCAAGTGGAAACATCAAAATGCAAAATGACAGCAAGAACAACTGTCTTCCACCAAACACACAATCTCTATATTTGTATGTTTTCATATTTTAGCCCATAGAAAAAATATGATCTGGAAAAAACCAAAATCTTAATAATGATTATTACATTTTAGGCAAGCAGTGGGATTGGAGGATGAAGAAGGGGGCTTTGAAATATCACTTTATAGACTGTCTTTCAAGCATAGTGCAGAAGGGAGTGAAACAAGCCTTCATCCACACATCACTGAGGCTGAACAACTGTTAGTATTTTGTGGTCTTTGTTTTAGATTCCTTGCTCCTCTCCACTTCTGCCCCCCGACCCCCCGACTTTTTTTTTTTAAGAAATAAAACATTACAGATACCAAAATGCATTGATACATGTTTTCTGAAAATGATCTTAGGGCCCATGCTAGGTTGCTTGGGCGACAGTGCAGCTGAGACCAGAAGCACCCACATCTCCTTGCTGGAGAGTCTACACCCAAGTTCAGCTTCCCTTGCCACTCATTGGTCTCAACCTGGGCAGGGGTTCAGCATATTTCTGTGGGCCCCAGGACCTTCATGTGAAAACCAGTTGATCTTCCCAGACAACTCTGTAACCAGCTGACATCCAAAATCCTGACCTCCTGGCAACGAAGCAACCAGTGTATTGCCCTACTAATAAATCAGCTTTCTTGCCTTACCCTCTAAAAAAAGGCAAAAAACAGGAGGGCAGTGTGTCTCCACCAGCCCATAGACTCACAGTCTCTGTAGGATGGTGGAGTGATGGAGACTCGGCACCGGCAGATTGTGGTCTCTACACGTTTTCTCTTTGCTCCACAAAGACCATTTCTTAACTCATTCCAGGTAACATTTGTAGAATCTGTTTTCAGCCTTGGCATAGGACAGGTGGGCATCCAGATGGTACTCACCTGACATGGCAGGTGATAACCAAGAAAGTACTGAAACTGCAAAACAGAGTGTTTTTCTCTTTTGTACCTTTCCTAAAACAAAGCCCTTTTCCACACTCCCCAGAGACAAGCACCAATCTGAAATAACAATAGATGTGTGCTTGTATTCTTGTGCTTCTAGTATATTTGAATATTTTATATTTTTGTTTTATATTATATTATAAACTAGCATATTTGAATATATATGTATTATATATAAACAAAAACATAGTTTTTCAAAATTTACATTCTCTTTCTATAATTTCCTCTTTTATTATAATAATATCTACCCATGTGGATTTTGTATTTTATTTAATCTGAGAGTCTCTGTGTCTTAATAAGCAAATTTAATCTATTGACATTTATTTAGATTATTGATATTTATTATTACTACCATGCTTTCAAATTTTCTTTTTTTCCCTTTGCTTTACTTCTTTTCTTTTTCTGTCCTGGTTTAAGTGAATTTTCTTTAATCCGCCCTTTCAGAAAGTAATCTAAAACCTACTTTGTAAAGTGGCTACCCCTAAAATTTTAAATGTATACTTGATGAGGCCAAGGTTGTTGATATAAGAAACTTAGACCATTTTCACTCTGAGTACCTCCCGCCTATTTCTCATGTACTGATGTCTTAATATTTTATTGTTCCTTCTTTTCTAAACAGTTGATATTTATTTATATTTGTTGGCATGTTACTGTTTTTTGTTTTTATTTTTTCTCTTTATTATCCTTGTCATATGGAAGTTCACCCCCTATTTCTGAGTTGTTGTTTGTTTTCCTTATTGAACTATAGCTTTTAACACATGACTTTTTAGTGTAGGTCTATGTATTAGGGTTCTCCTCTGAAACAGGAGAGAAAGGTAGTGGGTGGAGAAGGGGAGAGAAGAGGAGGGGAGGAAATGAGAAAATAGAGCTTAGGAGAAAAAGATTGAAGTGGCTCATGAAACCATGAGATTGTGGAGGAAACCCAGGGAAGAATTGCAGTTTGAGTTGGAAGGCCATCTGCTGACAGAACTCTTTCTCTGACCAAACCCAAGTCTCTGCATTGTAGGCAGATTCTTTACCATCTGAGCCAGCAAGGATGTAGGTGAGCATCATCTAATCAGTTGAAGTTCAGGTAGTTTTTTCTATTAAGACCTTCAGCTGATTAGATGACGCTCACCTACATCCCTGGTGGCTCAGACGGTAAAGAATCTGCCTACAATGCAGAGACTTGGGTTTGGTCCCTGGTTTGGGAAGATCCCCTGAAGAAGGAAATGGCAACCCACTCCAGTATTCTTGCCCAGAGAATTCCATGGACAGAGGAGCCTGGCAGGCTACAGTCCACAAAGTCCACGGGGTGAGTGACTAACACTTTCACTTTCAACCACTTCACCTACAACATGGCAAGTAACATGCTTTACTCACAGTCTGCTGGTTTAAATGTTAATCTCATTGAAAAAAAAAAAAAAAAAACAGCTTCATCAAAACATCTGGAATAATGTATGACCAAATATTTGGGTACTCTGGTCTAGCTAAATTGACATATGTGTCAATTAATCTTATGAAGTTAATGATTGTAGTCTCTAAATAGTATAGTATAGGATAGGATATTTTCATTCATTTCACAAGATATTCTTTATTATCTTTTATTGCTCCAACTAGAATTCTTCTCTAAATCTGTGTGTGGAGTCTTAACCACTGGACCACCAGGGCAGTCCCTCGTCTCTAAATCTGATTGACATTCTAAGCAAGATTTTTACTTTTATCTTTTATTTTCCACAATGTATTTATGAGTGTCCAAGCCTAGATTTGTTTCTCGGTACAGGTTTGTTTTTATATTTTTCTTAGGATTTCACAGGTTTCTTCAATGTCAGACTGTCTTTCTTCAACTCTACAAAGTTCGCAGCCCTTTTTATTCAAAAAGTCTCTTCCCTCATTTGTTATATTTTCTCTTTTTGGAAGTCTTCTCAAAGTTCCTCATCTATCCTTTATGTCTCTTAGCTTCTCTTTCATATTTTCCATTTACTTCTCTCTCTTTGTAATGTATTATGGCAATTTTCCTCAAACTTCCATCTGTTCATTTCCTAAATCTCTCTTCAGTTCTCTCTCTATGGTTTACATCATAAGTTGTAACATCAAAGGTCATTTCTTTTCATTTCTAGAATATCAATTTTTAAAATCTGCTATCTTTCCTTTTTCTGAACTATCCTGTTCTTGTCTTTTGATTTCTATTCCTGTATCTTTTTTAGGGTATTTAACTTACTTCCAAGCGCCTTTCAGAACAAATTATTATTTTCAGTTGAGAATGTGTTAATCCTTTTGCTTGTTCTGTCTGCTAAATCTCCCACTTGGGGTTGGTTTCCTTGTGTGATAGAGTCCTCAGCAACTCTTTGCATTCGCCTTTGTCAGAGCCTTGTAAGTTTCAATGATTCTAAACTAGTTTTTGGCTAGTTTTTTTAACTAGATTATAAACTTCTTGGTGTATTAATGAGTTATACTACTTGGGTGGTATGAATGGGTACCTCACACATTTATTTCGTAGAGTTTGGCATTCTGATTTCTCAAGAGCAACTCTTTCTGTCATAATTCTTAGTATATAGCAGCTATTCTTACTGTTTCCCTAGACAGTGATTAGAATTCTTCTGATTCTTATCTCAAGAACAGAGAAGTTTGTCTTCACTCCTGGCTTTAAGTAGATATCTCAATTCTGGCTTTTCATGTGCATAGACCACAAGCATGAATTCTCTGACTGGTATGAGCTTTAAAGCTCTGGGTCCCAGACAGTAAAAGCTCTAGTTTTTTTTTTTTTTCTTTTATAAATCACTCACCTCATGCAACTTGTCAATCTCTGACTCTAAGTACCCTCTTCAGATCTATTACCTGGGGTATTTGTTTGTTTGTCTTAAAATTGGATAATAGAAGATGTCTTGCTATATCTTACTTCACTCATTTTGTCAAATTGATTAGAAATCAACAATGCATTGTTTTTAAGTAGATAATTTAAAAACCACAGGAAGCCAGTTAGAGTGTGATATTAATTATCACTTGACCTCCTATATGTAGTGTGAAAGTTAGAAATGGAGATTCCAGGAGTAGGAGGGCTCGGAGAAGGGCCAGGAAGATCCCCTAGACTTTAGTTGGTCAACTTTTTGGACTTCACCTACCTCAAGTCATTATTCATCTTGGAAACTAGATTATAGTATTTTCTCTTCAATTAAAAAAAAATTGTAATGACTCCCTACGCCGAAGGAATTTTTTTCCCCCCAAATGTGTTTTTTTTTTTTAATTTTGCTAAGTATGTCTGCTACTTTTTAAAGGGCAATTATCATCAATAAGCTAACATGTAACATTAGCCAGGATCTGCCTAACATTCAATTTAGTGAAGAACAAAAGAACACACCTAGGATCTTTAGAAAATATGTAAAATTTTAGGACAGTAGAGCAGACTTTTGCTGGTTTCCAGAGAGTATGGGCAATTCTTGTCTGAAATTCAAATGATCTCCATTGAATTTTAAGGTCTTGTGTGTGTGTGTGTGTGTGAGAGCAGGACTGTAATTTATTCGTGTTTATATTCCCCAATAGTGTGTGGTTCATACATTATGCTTGACTTCTCTGTGGCCTTGAATCTCAAATAAACAGATTTGCCAAACTTGGGAAATGTTTTTCCTCTATGGGTATGATTTTTAAATTTAGGCAGCTGTTTTTTGGTAACAAGTGCATTAGTAAAGATTTGTTCTTCATCAGTGGAATTCCAGCTCTACATTATTCCATCCAAAAAAGAAAACTTCTTTTTGAAGAGTGAGAGGAGGAACCAGTTAATCTAGTTTGTCTGTTTATCTATTTATCCATTTATTTATCTTTCCCTATCCCATCTTTTTGTCATTTTTGACTGCCTACCTTTCATTTTCTTTTTCCTAATAACATTATAAATTTTGGGGGGGGGGGAGGTGAGCTTCCCTCTCCATCCTTACCACTGTGATTTGAGTAGAATATAATCGACTTAGTTTAGTCAGCCAATTCCACCATCTGGGCCACAATGATTAGTTAAGTGTGGGTGCATAACCCAGTCATAGGCAGTGAGATGGGAGAAAATGTTTGCAGGGCTTACACTGGAACCTTTCCCCATTGGAAGGACCAGCAATTCATATTGACAGGAACAAACTTATACCTAGGTATGAGTCTCTTTTTCCTCTAATACTATTCTCTGGAGGCTCATTGTGTTTGATCAACTAGCACTGAATTCCACCAGAACAGGGACCCACTTTACAGAATAGAAAGATAGGAAGCAGGCCCATGACCATGGGCTCCACTGGGCCTATCATATTCTATGAAGTGAAAATGAAAGTGTCAGTTGCTCGGTCATGTCCGACTCTGTGACCCCACGGACTGTAGCCAGCCAGGCCCCTCTGTCCATAGGATTCTCCAAGCAAGAATACTGGAGTGGGTAGCCATTTCCTCCTCCGGGGGATCTTCCTGACCTAGGGATCAAACCTAGGTGTCCTGTATTGTAGGCAGATTCTTTACCATCTGAGTCACCAGAGAAGCCCCCATCATATTTTATACTGCCTAGCAATTGCTGGCCTGATAGAGAGTTAAAAAGACCTGGTAACAAGAGAGAACTGAAGAGCCAGCTTAGAGGCAACACCTGAGAAGGATTAAGTGCCATCTCTCAGAACACAGAACACTGTATACTTTGAATCAAAGATTTTTTAAATGGTACTCTTCCTTGATTTCTTGAATCTGGGAACCAAGGGTAGAAACAGGAGTTGTTCTACTTATATCACTGTCAGTGCTATAAAATATACAATATAGTGATTGTATCAGGCTCATAAAAATTTCAAAAACATCACTACTAATTACAGAACATTTTCACCACTCCAAAAACAAACTTCATATCTATTAGCAGTCACTCTCCATTTCTTTCTGCTTCCATCTCTTGGCAATGACTAATATATGTTGTCTCCCTAGATTTCCCTATTCTGGACATTTCATATAAACAGTATCATATAATATATGGTGTTTTATAGCTGGCTTCATTCCCATAGCATAATTTCAAAGTGGAAACATTACAGTATGTTCCAATATTTCATTCTTTTTCACTGCTTAATAATATTTGGTTGGGTAGATATAGCACATATTGTCTATCTGTTCAGCAATTGATGGACAGTTGGGTTGCTTTTACTTTTTTGGCTATTATAAATAATGCTGTCAGAAACATTAGTGTATACATTTTTGTGAGGACATATGTTTTTAATTCTTTTGTTACATACCTAGGAATGGAAATTGTGAGGTCCATGTGGTAACTCTAAGCTACCCTTTGAGGTACTGCCAAAATAGTTTTCAAATAGACGAATGTTATAAAACATTTTGTTTTTTTAACTAACTTGGACCTTAATTACACTGTGGCCAAACAATGTTATTTATTTTTTGAATATGGTTTTATGACCTGGTTTAGAGATAAATGTCACAAATATTCTGTCTACTTAAGAAGACTCTGTATTTTTGACTGCTGCATGCAAAGGTCTTAATATTTTTATTAATTCATGCTCATATTCATTGTTGATTTTTTCCTGCTAGAATTATCAGTAATTGAGAAAGGTTGTGGATTTGTCAGCTTCCAGTCATATCATTTTTTTTTGAGACTGTTTTGTTATAGTCTCAAAGGTACATATACATTTTGAATGTAGTGTATTTCTGGTGAACTGAAATTTTTATCAAGATGTTCTGTCTTGAACTTATTTTATCTACCATTAAAATAGCTGTTCCAGCTTCCTTTTTGTTAGTAGTTACCTGGGATACAGATCTCTATTCTTTTACTTTAAACTTTCCTGTAGTCTTATACTTACATGTTTTGTTCTCAGGAGGATATATTTGGATTTAAAAACATGTCATTTCATAATCTGTCTTTTAATTTAATCCATTTAAATTTTTTATAGAGCTTTATTTTGTTTTATATTTTTATCTCTCCTTCTTTTGGACTTATACATTTCAATTCTACTTCATTCTTTCAGCTTCTAGTCTTGAAATAGTGTCAAGCATGTTTGGCTTAAGAGTTTGAAATTAAATAATATTTCAACCTCTCTCTTGAAATATACAAAACTCCCAGACAATTTTAAATTTGATTACTGTATAACTTAAACCTATTATTTTCTAGTACCTTAACTCTGCTTGTGTTATTATTATTTTATACACTGTTTGGGTTTATAAACATGTTTATCTTTGAAAAAATAATTCTTGTATTTCAAATTATTGTCTTGTAATCATTAATTTACTCAATACTTATTGAGCATCTATATAATTCAGGAATAGTACTAGAGATGACACTGCTGAGTAGGAAGATGGTCCCTATATTAATGGAGCTTGTAGTTTATCTGGGGGAGGGAGCAGATGAAATATTGATCCAAAAACTGCACAAATAAGTGAAAAATCATAACTATGTTAGCTACAATGAGACTTAGAGAGACATGGTACTTTAAGTGTGTGAGATGGGTGAACTCGCCCTAGTCAGAGAGACTGGGAAAGGCTTCTCTCAGAAAGTGACAACTGAACTGCCCCTGAAAGATGAAGAGGCACTTACTGCATGAGGGAAAATGGTCAGTGAACACCAAGCAGAGAAATCACTGATGAGTGGGAACACGGCTCAAATACAGTACTGAAATTTTTTTTGAAATATCTAGAGCCAAGAACACAATCATGTAGTGTGATGTGGCTAGAAAGGCAATCTGGTTCAAGCCAGGGGAAGGCATTTTTCTTAAGAATAATAGGAAATGACTCAGATGTTAAAACAGGTTAGTATTTCTGCATTTGCACTTAAAATACCATCGAGAATACATTGATGGGAGAAAAAGAGGGTGTAGGTAGAACAACTAAGAGGCAATTCTACTAGTGAAGGTGCTTAGACTAGTTACTCTCAACTTTAGACTAGGGAGTCTTGTCACTATCAACTTGTTTTTTGAAAATATTCATGCCTCCCAGATCAGGGTATTTGACTCTTTTAACTGATCAAATGTTTCAAAGTGTACAGACACAGGTACACAAATTTCACCGAAACAATATGTTTAAGAGGAGTTACACTGGTTCTTCTTTGACCCAAGTACATCAAGTTTCTGTCATTGATTTACTTAATTTAATTAGTTTGGCTCTGTTGATTGTATTCGCCCTTTAACAATCATGTACAAGTCTTTTTTATTGTCCTGTGTGGATCTCGCATGTGCACTGCTTTACACTGACCATCACATATATCAAGGGAAAATGTCTATTAGCCAGTTTGCTTGTCAACTGTTCTAAAGGACGAAGGGAGTTTTATCATCTGTGAATGTATGGATTAAGTCTGTAAGCTGGTGCATATTTCTTTGACTTGAGGTGCTACTGATTATAAGATTTACCATTATTTTGTATACTACTAAGGAAAAAGGGCTGCCTTTTAAACTATTATGCTGCTTTTTAATCACTTAGAATTTTTTATTTTACTCTTATTGAAAGGGCTTTTAGACTTATTTATGCTCCTAGTTCCCTTTAGCAGTTCCTTTAGCACTGACAGTTTAATCCTGAGGCACACTAAAGAAGCTTCAGTCTTTGTCAGCATTTCCTATATGACTCGACTTGGTGTTATATTTTTATCACTTAAGTTACATGACATTGTCACACCAGCTTTTTCTCACTGCTTAATATTTTTTTGCTCTAGTCTTAGGGATTTTAAAAATTCCTCTTAAATACATTGCTGCCATATGCTAGTCTTTTCATGCTTATCTCAAAAATAAAATATAGCATGACTTCCTGATGTGTGGTGACGATCCTTACCTAGGTCCTGTATTCTCAAAAAAAATTTAGTTTTGGTCATCTGCTCCAATGGCAATTCTTTGCAACACAATATACAGCCCCCTCCCGCCCTCCCCACCAGTTTGTTTCTGAGCTGTTCACATCTATAGTAACTTTTTTTGTTTCCAACTTGAATAATAGTATAATCTTTTTAAAGGTGTTTTAAAGTTAATTAATAAAAATCCCAACACTGCACATAACTCATTTGAAGTGTTGATAATATGAGCAGCACCAACTGTGTGCATGCACAGGTAACAATCACTATGTCAAGTGTTGTCACCTGACCAACAGGGATTTTAAGATTCTATTGATTTTTTATTTTTTCATTAATAAACCTATATTTTAGAATGAAATTTAGCCATGAAATTAAAAGACGCTTGCTCCTTGGAAGAAAAGCTATGACAAACTTAGGCAGCATATTAAAAAGCAGAGACATTACTTTGCCAACAAAGGTCCATCTAGTCAAAGCTATGGTTCTTCCAGTAGTTATGTTGGATGTGAGAGTTGGACCATAAAGAAAGCTGAGCTCTGAAGAATTGATGCTTTCAAACTGTGATGTTGGATAAGACTTTTGAGAGTCCCTTGGGCTGCAAGGAGATCAAACCAGTCAATCTGAAAGGAAATCAATCCTGAATATTCATTGAAAGGATTGATAATGAAGCTGAAACTCCAATACTTTGGCCACCAGATGCGAAGAACTGACTCATTAGAAAAGACTTTGATGTTGGGAAAGATCGAAGGCAGGAGGAGAAGGGGATGACAGAGATGAGAGATTGTTTCATGGCACCACTGACTCGATGGACATGAGTTTGAGCAAGCTCTGGGGTGGCGGCAGGGAGGAGCAACCCCATGCCCAGGGCCAGGGGTGGCGGCTGGGAGGAGCAACCCCACGTTCAAGGAGCGGTGGCTGTGTGGGCACAGGAGGGCCTAGAGGAGCTATCCCACATTGAAGGTCAGGAAGAGCAGTGGTGAGGGGATACCCTTCGTCCAAGGTAAGGAGCAGTGGCTGTGCTTTGCTGGAGCAGCCATGAAGAGATACCCCATGCCCAAGTAAAATGGTAGGTGTTGCAAGAGGGCATCAGTGGGCAGACACACTGAAACCATACTCACAGAAAACTAGTCAATCCAGTCACACTAGGACCACAGCCTCATCTAACTCAATGAAACTAAGCCATGCCCGTGGGGCATCCCAAGACAGGTGGGTCATGGTGGAGAGGTCTGACAGAATGTCGTCCACTGGAGAGGGGAATGGCACACCACTTCAGTATTCTTGCCTTGAGAACGCCATGAACAGTATGAAAAGGCAAAACAATAGGATACCAAAAGAGGAACTCCCCAGGTCAGTAGGTGCCCAATATGCTACTGGAGATCAGTGGAGAAATAACTCCAGAAAGAATGAAGGAATGGAGCCAAAGCAAAAACAATACCCAGCTGTGCATGTGACTGGTGATAGAAGCAAGGTCCGATGCTGTAAAGAGCAATACTGCATAGGAACCTGGAATGTCAGGTCCATGAATCAAGGCAAATTGGAAGTGGTCAAACAAGAGATGGCAAGGGTGAACATCGACATTCTAGGAATCAGCGAACTAAAATGGACTGGAATGGGTGAATTTAACTCAGATGATCATTATATCTACTACTGCAGGCAGGAATCCCTTAGAAGAAATGGAGTAGCCATCATGGTCAACAAAAGAGTCTGAAATGCAGTACTTGGATGCAATCTCAAAAACGACAGAATGATCTCTGTTCGTTTCCAAGGCAAACCATTCAATATCACAGTTATCCAAGTCTATGCCCCAACCAGTAATGCTAAAGAAGCTGAAGTTGAATGGTTCTATGAAGACCTACAAGACCTTTTAGAATGAACACCCAAAAAGGATGTCCTTTTCATTATAGGGGACTGGAATGCTAAAGTAGGAAGTCAAGAAACACCTGGAGTAACAGGCAAATTTGGCCTTGGAATGCGGAATGAAGCAGGGCAAAGACTAATAGAGTTTTGCCAAGAAAATGCACTGGTCATAGCAAACACCCTCTTCCAACAACACAAGAGAAGACTCTACACATGGACATCACCAGATGGTCAACACCGAAATCAGA